>CM060881.1:139610000-139902500 GCA_030762935.1 Hymenopus coronatus | reverse complement strand
ATTTGAAGATACGATGGTAAACGCAAGAATTTATACGAGGTACGTCCAGAAAGTAAGTTCCGTTTGGTAATAAAATTAAATTGTGTACAGATACAGAATAATTATTTATTGCACAAAATTCTACAACTCTTAAACTAAATTTCCACATAACTGCTGAAATTATGCAGGCATTGGTCATAGCGTGGCACAAGTTTTGTATACCTTCTTCATAGAAGTTTGCCGCCTGTGTCTTCAAAAAGTTGGAAACATTTTGTTTCAGCTCTTCGTCATTGTTGAGGTGTTGACCGCCAAGGAAAGACTTGAGATGTAAGAACAGATGAAAGTCGCTAGGAGAGAGGCCAGAGCTGTACGGAGGATGATCAAACACGTCCAGCAAAATCTCTGTAGGAGGTTTTTCGTCACATTTGCAATGTGTGGTCGTGCGTTGTCGTGAAGAAAAACAACACATTTTGACAGTAATCCTCGGTGCTTATTCTGTATTGCGCGGCGCAATTTCCTAAGTGTCTCGCAATAAACATCTGCTTTGATTGTTTGACCACGCGGTAAAAAATGAATGAGTAAGATGCCTTTCCAGTCCCAGAACACTGTGCACATCATTTTTCGAGGTGTCTAGATTTGTTTCGGATTAACCTTTGCTAGGGATGAAGTGTGCCTCCATTCCATTGATTGCCACTTACTTTCAGGGGTGTCGTAAGAAACCCGAGTCTCATCTTCTGTGACTATCTGTGTCAGAAATTCTTCGCCGTCTTCATCATTACGGGTTAAAAACTGAAGTGCACTACCCATCCGTTTTGTTTTGTGTTGCTCAGTAAGAATCTTTGGTACCCAACGTGAGCAAAGTTTACGAAATTGCAGTTTTTCAGTAACAATTTCATGAATTAGTGATCGTGATCTTTGGGGAAATTCCATAGCGAGAGCACTAATTGTAAACTTGCAGTTTTCCTGGATGTTGTCATCAATCGCATGAACCAGTTCTTCTGTAACTAAAGATGGACGCCCACTTCGTTCTTCATCGTGCACTTCACTACGTCCTTCATTGAACTGTCGGACCCATCTTCTCACCATTGAATCACTCATCGCATTTTGTCCGTAAACTTCGCAAATTTGCCGATAAATTTCAATTGGTTTCACTTTCCTAGCATTCAGAAAACGAATCACAGATCTGATTTCACAAGCGGCGGGATTTTCAATCAACACCGACATTGTAAACAAGCACAACAAAGCGTATGTGGCTGACAGCAATCTCAAAATGGCGCAAGTTTCTTCTCCTTGATACAGCGCTGCAGCGGAGATAATTTGAAACGGAACTTACTTTCTGGACGTACCTCGTATATTTTTGTTGTTCCTTTTTTGTTTGCTTTTTTTCCCCAACCCTTACCATTCCTCTTCCCCTATAGCTTTAGTCAATTCCCTTCGGAATTCCGGAATCAAGAAACTCGCACACACACACACACACACACACACACACACACACACACATTCATACTAAAAGAAGAGTAAAAGTTAATCCCGAAGCAGAAAAACTGAGCAGAAAAAAAGCAAGACAAAAATAAAATTTCGCAACCCCTACACACAATTTTAGTGCCCCACCGCATCGTAAGACCCTGTGCTAAAAAAATAACGCAGGGATACGAAAATTACCGCCGAGTGTTAGTTTTTACAAAGGAATCGTCTTGAGGTGCGAAGCATGAGCTGTCGAAATTTTGCCGGAATTACAATCCTCGAGGTAAAAGGAAATGCCATCCAAGGAATCCAATATTCGATAAGGGCCCACAAACATAGGTGTTATTTTAGTGGAGAAAAATTTAGCCGCGCTGTTCAATGGAAGATAACGTAAATAAAAAGTGTCTTCCACTACAAATTTTGAAGTCAAACATTCCCTATTATAGCGTTAACTGACGTAATTGGTCCGGATTAGCATCCTCCGGAGGTAGTTGAAGTAATTGCCATAAATTTGAATGAGGACACAAAGATCGAAATTTAAATAAAAGTGAAAATGTGTGGTAGTTTGTGAGTCTCTTGTATAGCTTTATTAAATGCTAATTGGAAAAAATATAAAGAAGAATCCCAAAGACGATGATTGCGAGAATGAAAGTCTAACAAGGTATTTTTGAGACTCCCTTTCAGCTAAGGATGGCTTGGGGTAATATGGAGAAGTATATATGAAAGGATATGCACAGAAAAGAGGAAATCTCGAAATTGGTGTGCGTGGAAATAAGAAGTGTTATCAGAAGGAAAACCCTATTCATCAAAGATATTTTGTAAAGCATTTATGCAATTAAACAACTAAGATAAAAGTATTTCCCTGCGGGTTCTGTAGTAAAGGACCCACTAACCTCCTTCCCAAAACACACAAACAAAAAGAGTTGCATAGGATATGAGGCTATAGAAGAATTAAAAAAAAAAACTTTGAATTTTGTACAGGTGGAAACTATACAGTAACGCACAGAAGTATCAATATACGATAACATACCTTTCCAGCAAAAGAATTTTCCAATTTAGCCTACGTTTTAAGAAACCATAATTTTTGTGCGCCTAATGGGGAAGTGTGAAAATATTGCAAAACCAAAGGGACTAAAGATCTCAGCAAAATTGTGCGTGGCGGAAAATGTTGGTGATTCTTGTGAGCCCAATAAATTATTATGAAAAGAATATTTGGGAACCCCAGCGCCGGATTGGGTCTGCCGCCGTAAGGATCCAAAAGCTGATCTTTAGATTGATGATTAGATAAGGAAAATCATTTGGAAAAACCAAAATCTGTGATAAATTTTCTTCATACATATGGGAAAGTGTGTCAGCGATACAATTACCTGAACTTGTAATATGCCGAACTGTAAATTTAAATGCACCAAGTTTTAACGCCCAACAATCCAATTTTCTTGTTTTGCACATATGAGAGAGGACCCAGAAAATTGCCTGATTGTCACACTCCAAAACAAAATGTTGACGTACAAGAAACTATCGAAATTTATCCACCACGGTAAGAACCGTCAACGCCCCTATCTCGTAAACAGATAGTTTGCGTTTAGCCTGAGATAAAACACGTGATGCATTAGCAATGCTTCGTCGACCCTCCGGAAATTGCTGCAAGACAACTGGCCAAAGCGGATTTTGAGGCATCGGTTTGTAAAATGAATTCCTAATGAAAATCTGACATGGTCAAAACCGGTAGATTCTTTAAGGCTGTCTTTAAAGCGTCAAAAGTTTCTTTCTGTAGGGAGCCCCAGACAAAGGGCGTATTCCTACGTTTCAAAGCAAATAGTGGTTCAGCAATATAAATTCATTTAAAATTTTTGACATGCACAAAATTGCCGCTAATTGTTTTCTGTTCCGAGGAATAGGAAATTTACGAACAGCCGATGTTCTATCCAGATCAGTAGAAACGCCATGAGGTTAATTAAGTTCCCCAAAAAGGAGATCTGGAGACGCAAATTTAACTTTATGTTGACTCACGGTAATGAAAAGTAAGTCGAAGATGGCGAAGACTGATTGGCAGCCCTGTGAAAAAATCTTATAGATAGTTATAAATGATTTTGAATTTATATGGTTCGAAAACTTCATTTAAAATGCAGGTCAAAATTTGAGAGCCTGTCGAAATTCCGAAGGGGACGCGAGTACAAGTAAATAATCCCCATGGCGAAGCTAAAACTATGCTTTTATATTAAATACTGTATTATTATATCATTATTTTATTGTTATTATTACTATTATTGGTAGTAGTAGTAGTAGTAGTAGTAGTAGTAGTAGTAGTAGTAGTAGTAGTAGTAGTAGTAGTAGTAGTAGTAGTAGTAGTAGTAGTAGTAGTAGTAGTAGTAGTAGTAGTGAAATTAGTTCGACAGACTCTAAATGTATCATCTCTTCAATAATTAATTTAACATATTTAATTATTATTTGTTTATTTAACCATTTCATTATTAATAAATATACAGTTCTAGGAAGCGAATCTTTTAATTTATCATACAAAGGAAATTTGCATAAATTCTTATGTCGAAAATAATATAACTTTTTCATTTAGATTTTAACCTCTCCGTTGCAGGCTGAAGGATACGTTACTGCATGCTTCATCATTACTCCGCTGCAAGCGCTTACGTTAGCCTGCTGGAAGTCTAGCTGGCGGATTTTACACGTATCTGCGCAGGCCTAGACACGATATGAGTTCTCCTATTAGAGACCGGGAGCTTGGCTAGAAGCTTGTCTTAGGCAGCCATCAGTCTGTTGAGAGCTCAGCTTTCATCGGGGTCGTCCTTGCACCGTGAGAAATTGTTTGGGAGCGAGCTTTCGGTTTGTCAAAATTAACTACATTAACTTTCTGTTATTTCTGGCTTTAAATTGGCAAATTTTCTTAATCTTCCCGTCCCCATGTTATTGTAAATTATTCAGAACAGTTTAAAGTGGCTCTATGGCTTTAGGTTTTCTATTGTAGCGATCATGAGTTTTTGTTTATATTTCTGTGTTCTATTCGATTGTGGTGCAAATAAATGGGTGAAGTTGGGTTGAAATCTTTCAATGTTAAGGTTCACCTTACTCCAGCCATTACTTGCGCATAGATCCTGTCCTGGGAGTTTGTCTCCTTCAACTTGCTCTGTTCCACAAATAATACATTTACTTAATCAATTCGTATAAAAATTTACCTCTCCCTTGAATCTATTACCTTCACTATCACCAACTTTGTTCAGATTCAAAATGTCAGCATGATGTCTAATTTAGAATTTAATTATTGAATCAGATTTCTATTTTAATTAATTAGTAATAATTTATTTGTTATAAACATTTACACTGCCCTTAAGCTTTTTTAACGTTTTTTCTAAATGCAACTTGAGCTTTATTTCCTTTCGGCTCATATAGCCATACCGAGGAATATTAGTGCTGCCAATCATCTATCTTGTATCATTTAACGCAATGCTGTTAACCATCTTCTTATAAGTTACACTAACTGTATAACTAATGAACAAAATCTCTAATTTACGATGTCTAGCTATGTACACTACATTAGTTAAGCCTAGCCTAAACCTATACACTATGTCTTCCACATGTTTCTACTGAATGAGCTGCTTAACGATTTTTGGTGTCACTATACCACAAAGTCACAAATATTACCATCGAAGGCGTCCCTACATAGACGCTACTATAGATTATTATTATCATTATTACTATTACGATTATTATTGTTATAATTTTTATTATCATCATCGTTATTAATATTATTATTAAGAAGTTAAACATCTTTTCATCTGCAAGGTCCTATCGAACGGTGAATGCAAATGACGAATGACGCTCCAATAAACTCGGGTGCATGGAGCTTAAAGTAACAGGGCATTCGGCTTCTCAGGATAGAGGAAAAATTAAAAAACGTTTTTATCCGGGTAACTCACTTTAACCGAGATTCGAACTCGGGACATCTTGAATGTGAGGCAAACATGCTACCTCCAAAATGTGGACGTGGATTATTTTTATTGTTATTATTAATTGTTTATTATATATTAATATCCCACGAATACTCCCACATGTTTGTTAAGCCATATGAATAGAACTCA
Source organism: Hymenopus coronatus (assembly GCA_030762935.1). Lineage (NCBI taxonomy): Eukaryota > Metazoa > Arthropoda > Insecta > Mantodea > Hymenopodidae > Hymenopus > Hymenopus coronatus. Next base: position 139,896,966 of record CM060881.1, on the reverse strand, counting down.
AGAGAAAACATGGTCAGGAATTTTCAAAAATGACCGGCGGTTTGCTTTGTAGATATCTAGTGATTATTTGTAGAGGTGGAGTACGATCGGTCTCAATTTATAAATAATCACCCTTTAAGTTCTCCAATTTCGTTGAAATTCAAAGTATCATGACAACCATTCATTTCAAATCTAATGCAATAATACAATTCTCATTGTAATAATTTTTTTTTATTTTTCAGATGATATAACAAATTCAGAAATCTTAATCTTATCCCATTTTTTAACTTCAAGCGGATGCCTTAACGCTTTCAATGGTGTTATTTAGAGGATTCTCTTCCATGGGCGACACACAGAGAGAAAGAGAGAGAGAGAGAGAGAAAGCGAAGAGGGAGTGAGGGAGGCTAGAGGATGAGAAGAAGAAGGGTTGAGTGAGAGAAAAAGATCTAAAATACAGAAACAAGATAATCAGAGTCACGCAGCATAGATAAGCAGGAAGAAGTCACAGAACTAATAGGGAGATGGAGACAAATACAGACACAGAACCGTGAGAGTAGAAGAGAAGGGAGATAATAGAAGAAAGAGAGAAAGAAAAATAAACACACAAAATGCATCAGAGAGCATAACAGAGAGAGAAAGAGTATAGGTTAGAGGAAAGAAAGACAGAGAGAATGTGAGAGCGTTGAAGGGGAGATAATTAAAGGTCGAAGTGAAATGGCTTTCAAAGACATTTTACACAAAATGCAAAACTCCTAAATAAGGGTCACCGCAGCAGTGGGCGTATGAACATTTTAAAGTAGAACTATGGTTCGTGTCACTTACCTGAACGATGTATAACACACAGTCCACAGCTCTAAGAATGCAGAAACTTGAGCTTATCTTTGAAATAATATCCTTCCATATTACTTTTTACTTTCTCTAGCCCCATATGTACAATGTACATAGGGATAGCGAAGTGTTGTATTCCACCCAAAAGTTCGATACCGAGATTTCACCGGAAATACATGTTTTAGGACCCCCTGTATCCATAAAAAGCATTTTCAGGAAAAGGTCAGTGTGTGTGTGTGTGTGAGTGTGTGTGTGTGTGTCCGTGTGTCCGTGTGTCTGTGAACACGATAACTCAAAAACGAAAAGTATTTAAAATACCAAACTTGGTATTTAAGTTTAGTATCTTCCAGGGATGCGACATGAAGATTTTGAGAAAAATCAACCAACTCCAAACTACTCTTCCCATGGAACTTTTTTCGAAAATTTTGATTTTCTTAAAAATGACTCTAACGATTTTGATTAAAATATAATATATTAAAGATATTTACCTACCAAATAAATTGTATATCTTGAATTTTGTGGGAATAGCTTCTGAAGACCCGTTTATTCTGGATGAATTTTGCTTAATTTGGCATAACTAGTAAACCGTAAGAGATAGACAAAAACTTACAAAACATTTAGGTCCTGTTAAAATACACAAGTTATGTCATATACATTTTTCTCATAGAGCTTACCGTTTTCGAACTATTCATTGTTATTAGTTTCAGTTGTGAAGTACTTATACTTTTCCTAGACGGGAGTGTCCGTTTTTCTTTTGTTCTGCTCCTGGCCAAGAAAAGAAGCGATTTGTAATGTCAATCGCATAACGACAGCTTTTAAAACATTTGACTATTGGTTTAGCCTGGTGTATTCCCTTATTTTCTTCCTACTTATACGGAACTAAATAATAAGAACATTGTGCTAATGAGTACCACGATTAGCAAGGTCCAGAAGGAAGAAGAATATTATGCATGAGGTTTGTAGAACGGCTAGAGAAAGCCAGGTGAGTGTAACACATCAGATTTTTACTGATTTGGACGTTAGTGATTGAGAGTTATGATAAGAGTGGTCAAATATAAGACTTAGGGACAGACTTTAAGTTTCATATAAATGGGAGGCATTGCTAACTTAATAAATTGGAAGCAACTGAAGCGTATAAAACTTCAGATAGAGATTTTACAGTGGTGAGACTACTCGCCTCTCACCAAGGCGGCTGGGGTTTGATCCCAGGCGTCGGCATGTGAGATTTGTGATGCACAACCCGGCGCAGGCACAGGTTTTCTTCGGGTTCTCCGGTTTCCTCGCCATCGCATTCCACTGTTACTCCATTATCATTCCATGTATCGTCATTGTCATCATCTGGGCGGGCGTTAAACACTATAACAATCTACAGCAGTAAACAGTTGCTTTGTTGGTTTTGCTTAGGCAGCACTGTGTTGTGCACGGGGATGAAACTTCATTAGAGCGCTACTAGAACCTCAAGAACATTCGCAACACCAATATTCCTGGACAGATCTATATATAGCAGTATTGTAGAAAATTTAGATTTTCGTTGACTCAAATGATTTAAGGTCACCTTTAAGAATTACAGAACTTGTCTTAAGAGGAGAATCCCAAACATTTCAATATCTTTTTATGACCTCCCTGAATATTTTCTCCCACCGCACGTTACTTAAATAGAATATAGGACCCAGACCACTCACTGACAACAGATCTCTTGACGTCATACATTTGTTATCCTATAAAAAGGATGATATATTTGATAGAATTACATCAACGAAGAATTTAATTGATATCCGCTGTTGAACACTAATCTAAGCTTCTGATCCGGATTTCAGTGAACACAAGGTATTATTTATACCTTACTTGCATTTAGAAATATGTATAACATTGGTAACATTTGTCATCTGAAATTAATTCGGATTAGCTATATTATCAGAACAGAGATATTCTCTCTTAAACATACTTGATATTCCTGAACACCAAATTGCCCTGCAGACGACAAAACCAGGTATCCAAGACTACACCATAACAACAGTTAGCATTCCAAACGAATGCAAGTATTTACTGATAGGTTCAACCAGTAATACACAGAAATTTTAAGATACATAAATACCTTGAAACGCATAATTTCCAGTACCCATAAAAGCTAATATTCACTTTATAACACGCTAATGTGCTCTTATGAACAAGTTGTTTTATAAATACTGGGTGTACATAAATAAATATCGGGGATTCAACTCTTTATAATATTTATTACATTCAACTTACAGTTATAAATGATATGTCAAATGAAAAAGCAACTCAAACAGTTTTGTTTGTTGGCACAAGTGCACATGTGAGTGCAATGTTTCTGCCGCAATCCGCTAGACAGCGGTAGTAGCAAAAATGGCGACTAGTAAACAGAAAGCGTTTTGTGTTTCGCAGTTTGCAAAGACCGAATCTGAAGTTACTGTGCTACGTGCATTCCATAGTAAGTTCGGTTGTGATCCTCCTAGTGATGAAAACACTCGTAGATAGTATAATCAGTTTGAAGATACCGGCTGCCTTTGTAAAGGGAAGAGCACGGGACGACCAGGAGTAAGTGAAGAGACTGTTGAGCGAGTGAGAGAGTCGTTCACTCGTAGCCCAAAGAAATCAGTCCGGAAGGCTAGTCGTGAATTACAGGTTCCAGTGTCGACTGCTTTCAGTTACGTCCTTACCGTTTACAATTATTACAGGCTCTAAAGCCGACAGACCACGGATTACGTGTCAAATTCGCAAACGACATGTTGTTTCATGACGATTTTGTGGATCGTGTTGTCTTCAGTGATGAATCGACCTTTCACCTTAGTGGACATGTTAACACTCATAATGTGCGCATCTGGGGCTCAGAAAATCCTCACGAGATGGTACAAATGCAACGAGATTCCCCTAAAGTGAATATTTTTTGTGCCGTATCCCGGCGAAAAGTTTATCAGCCTTTCGTTTTTGGTGAGCCTACTGTAACTGGCACTTCTTATCTTGACACACTAGAGGCAATGGCTCTTCCCTCAGTTGGAAGAAAATGAGCCAGAGCACTTCATTTTCCAGCAGGATGGTGCGTCACCTCACTAGCATAACGAAGTACGCGATTGGTTGAACGTCACTGCACCCGAACGTTGGATAGGCCGCAAGGGCCCCAATGACAGGGCTTGCTATGCATGGCCTCCACGTTCTCCTGACCTAACGCTATGCGATTTTTACCTTTGGGGTTTCATCAGGATCGTGTGTACGTGCCTCCGTTACCAGCTGACCTCCCTGAATTAAGAAATCGGATTGAAGCAGCTGTTGCTACAATTACTGAATACACACTTATCAACGTTTGGGAAGAACTCGGCTATAGAATTGGTGGGTGCCGTGTGACAAAGGGTAGTCACATTGAACATTTATAAGCTTCTTGGTAAAACTGTTTGAGTTGCTTTTTCATTTGACATATCATTCATAACTGTAAGTTGAATGTAATAAATATTATAAAGAGTTAAACCCCGATATTCATTTATATGCACCCTGTACATGCTCAATTTCAGATAAAAGGCGACTGAGAATCTGAGTCTCAGGACCATCCCCCACTGATACCTATATACACCAGTGCAGTGAAATGAGTTTTATACTTTACCAGGTTATACCACGCCAGTGTTTGGTAAAGAGCACCACTGTTTACGCAACTTGTGGAAATAAAAAATGGTTAAATACCAGAGGCGGGATACCAACAGGAATGAAATGCTCTTAAATGGTGAAAATTCACTAAGTTAAAGTCGCAGCACAAACTCAACATGTTTACTTTAAATAAACAACCCAATTTCATAACAGATTTACAAACAGAAGAGCTCCCCTTTAATTAAAATTCTAAAACAGCTTAAAACCAAATAACAATGCATGCACAGTATGGCTTTTAACAATTGCAAATTATGCGATGAAACTAATTCTGGGAGGATAAAATACGAGGTACGTCCAGAAACTAAGTTCCGTTTGGTAATAAAATTAAATTGTGTACAGATACAGAATAATTATTTATTGCACAAAATTCTACAACTCTTAAACTACTTTTCCACATAACTGCCGAAATTTAGCAGGCATTTGTCATAGCGTGGCACAAGTTTTTGTATACCTTCTTCATAGAAGTTTGCCGCCTGTGTCTTCAAAAAGTTGGAAACATTTTCTTCAGCTCTTCGTCATTTTTGAAGTGTTGACCGCCAAGGAAAGACTTGAGATGTAAGAACAGATGAAAGTCGCTAGGAGCGAGATCAGGGCTGTACGGAGGATGGTCAAACACGTCCCAGCAAAATCCCTGTAGGAGGTTTTTCGTCACATTTGCAGTGTGTGGTCGTGCGTTGTCGTGAAGAAAAACAACACATTTTGACAGCTATCCTCGACGCTTATTCTGTATTGCGCGGCGCAATTTCCTAAGTGTCTCGCAATAAACATCTGCTTTGATTGGTTGACTAAGCGGTAAGAAATGAATGAGTAAGATGCCTTTCCAGTCCCAGAACACTTTGCACATCATTTTTCGAGGTGTCTAGATTTGTTTCGGATTAACCTTTGCTGGGGATGAAGTGTGCCTCAATTCCATTGATTGCCGCTTACTTTCAGGGGTGTCGTAAGAAACCCAAGTCTCATCTCCTGTGACTATCTGTGTCAGAAAGTCTTCGCCGTCTTCATCATAACGGGTTAAAAACTGAAGTGCACTACCCAACCGTTTTGTTTTGTGTTGCTCAGTAAGAATCTGTAGTACCCAACGTGAGCAAAGTTTACGAAATTTCAGTGTTTCGGTAACAATTTCATGAATTAGTGATCGTGAGATTTGGGGAAATTCCATAACGAGAGCACTAATTGTAAACTTGTGGTTTTCCTGGATCTTGTCATCAATCGCGTGAACCAGTTCTTCTGTAACCAAAGATGTCGCGCACTTCGTTCTTCATCGTGCACTTCACTACGTCCTTCATTGAACTGTCGGACCCATCTTCTCACCATTGAATCACTCATCGCATTTTGTCCGTAAACTTCGCAAACTTGCCGATAAATTTCAATTGGCTTCACTTTCCTAGCATTCAGAAAACGAATCACAGATCTGATTTCACAAGCGGCGGGATTTTCAATCAACACCGATACTGTAAACAAGCACAGCAAAGCGTATGTGGCTGACAGCGATCTCAAAATGGCACACGTTTCTTCTCCTTGATACAGAGCGTCTACCGCGCATGTGCGGAACTGCGATCGCAGCGCTGCAGCGGGGATAAATTGAAAGGGAACTTACTTTCTGGACGTACCTCGTATATAGAACATCTTTGTCTGAATGCAAGCTAGGTTGCAAAGTTTAGCCAAAATAAACGCACAAAGATAAGAGCAAACAATTTTGAAAAGTCAAAAAATGATTCCATAAGATTTACCCGACACGGCCGTAGCAATACAATCATTTAATATGTGTGTTTGTCACTCGCCGCTGGAAGACTGTACTCTCCTTACTGCCAGCAGACCCCTCTTTGAGAAACCCAGGAGAGTCCTGCCCTTAGCTCTGCGCAGTCAGCTGCACGTATCGGCTCCAAGGAAGTAGTAGTTTCTCTTGGCGCCGTCAACGCGGGAGTTTCCTGTACTAGCGCCGATGTTTGTACGCGATGCACTGGTAGTTATAACGGGATATTTGTGGCGGTACTGGGTTCGTATCCCGGGAGCAGGTTATGGTAGTAGGGGAATGGTGTGGATATTTGATTGGCTTAGCTCAGGTTTTTTTTTTTTTTTTTTTTTTTTTTTTTTTTTTTTTTTTTTTTTTTTTTTTTTTTTTTTTTTTTATCAGCATGGAGACTCTTTCAGGTTGTGGTGAGACACAAGTTCTTTATTGACTGAGTCCGTCCTTTTTCCGCCGTAGAACACACGTGTATACTTCTTAACTTTTTTACTGTGACGTTACACTTTACTCGCCCGCTAATGTTATTGTTTGTTAATGTTGAGGCCGTGATTTATTACGTACTATGATCGGTCTTAAAATCACTTACTTCCGTCACAACTAAGGATCACACCACGCGCTCAAATGCGTGCTCTTGGTCGTGCCTTAAATGTCGTCTGTTTGGCTCCATCACCAATTCTAAATTTCACATCTTGGTTGTTCGGAGGTCCTCCACCAAGTGCCTTACACTGTCGCCTGACCAACGGGAATCATTGTCTTGTGCCCCGTTAGATTTTCTTGGGCAGGGTCCCTTCGGTTCAATGCACGGCAGGTAACTGGATCTTGTACCCTGAGCTCGTGCCTTATACGTGTTAAAAGTCTTTCTACCCTTCCCATTTTCACTCTACATTTATATTTCTCTTCTTAATAACTCTTTCCCCCCGAGACAAGACATGTACTGTCCAACATTACAACTATTAACCGTATCTGTAGGTAAGTTCATTTTTTCTTTTTTTGCTTCATGCTGCGAAAATTAGTCAGTGTTCTCAGGAATGTCATAGTTCTGTTGGAATTTTTTTGTCTCCTTGACTGCGAAACCAATATTTAGCTTCTGGATTTTATCCTCTGCTATCCCATTCGGAATTTGCGAATTTATTGAATTTGCTCAACGAATTAAATTATTTGCGAGTGTATTTAATCTGCAAGATACAGATTTCGGGAGCAGATAAGAGCAAACAAGAATATTTTACACATTTCAAGATTTGGATACTTTAATATTCTTGATTCAACAAATTTCACTTTTAACACAGTTGTACACAAATGATGTCATGCCTTTTGCAGGTAATCAGTTATCTCTTTCGCAACTGACTTTAGTGTGGCCAATTATACAGTGTAGAGCACGATTAATAATCGTTCCTTCAGACGTACCCCTCTTTGGTATACATATTGTCAGATTTCGTAAAAGGCAAACCGAACGAAAAACTTATCAACATTCCTGATTTCAGGAATAATTGAGAAAGAACTTTTAAATGGGCTATTAAAGGCGTAGAATGTCTTTTGTTACTCTGTTTTGCGGCAAGATGTTCGCTAGGGCATTAATATACACGGGTGTCTCATATTATTTTATAACTGCATTATTTTAGAATTTTCTTCCAATCGTTTTAAGGAAATAAATTATACCTCCAACCATTGTTTGTCAAAACTTATCAGGCGTTTAGTTGCCAATTTTGGAACAATTATTTTTTGTACATTATTATTAAAAATTGTCCATAAATGCTGGGTTTACGTTTGTTCAATTGTTGTCTTGTGGTATTATATTGCGTATTCCTTATTTGCTTAAATTCCATTTGTCTTTGTACTTGGACAAATATTATCTACTCTTCTCATTTAGTAATCTTCATTGGGCTCTTAAATTACCAATCCGGGGATGATAAACCCGAAGAATCAACAATTATTTTCTTAATTTCATTTGCCATAACCTAATCTTGAAAACTGCCTACTTTAATTTGTGAATTTTATTTTTGCTTACCAATGAATTAGATATTATTAGGGATCTACAGTATATAATTCATTGAATGATTTCCGTCTGCTGTCACTTAAATTACAAATTTTACGAAATAAAAATGGATGATTATTTGCAGAGGCGTCTAGCAGTTTACATTCTAGCCTAAGGTTTTTGGTTCTAGATGAGCGATAGATTACCGGGAGTTGAATAAGAAAGTCTGTCTTTATGCAATACCACTTCCAGAGAAATATGACGCTGCTCCTTACTATTTTCACTACATTACACTCCAATCAAACTTCAAATTCCACATAATGTCACCTCGCGAACTCAAACCACATTTTGACACATAATTAATTTTAATTCAGCAGCGTACCTTTTGGCTTCGCGACACACATTTTCTCACGCTCTTGATTGCGTGGATTTAAAATTAAATTTGTATTTAATTATATGAAAAACTTGTCCGGGTTTTCACACATATTAGGGACACTTACAGCGGTATTTCATCGTTACAACAGGCAGTGATTACAGCTATTCCATCCAGTGCGACCTCGTCAATTTAATTTTTTGGTCTTATCGTTTCTTCCTCTCGGGTGTTTAGGAATCTGGTGCTTCGTCATTTTCCTTCACCCAAAGACTTTAAGCAGTTGATTTCATTTTTTGTGATTGGCAATTTTCTTTTCCAAATGTATTCCCTATGCTCCACACTTTCAGAGCCCTTAAATGCGTTGGACGTAAACATGCAAACATTTTGCGGACAACGTTTTAGCAAATTGCATTTGAAAATTTGAAATTTATTGCAATGAAGCCACAGCTTTTGCTATGTATGATTTTTCTCAGCTAATTATCTGACTTTTTTAGGGTTCGCAAGCCTAATCAAGTCCTAAACGTTGCAAACAAGTATTCACTGTTTCCAGTACTAACTCTAGATCTGCAAATGCGCTAGGTGTTGAACACAGGGAACTCCCACCACCGTAAATTCAGTTTTCAGGGAGACTTAGTACAGAAAGTATGTTCGAAATTCTGACGAATTATTTGTTACTTAATTTGATATAGGAGTTGTTAATACTGGTCACTGTGCCTCAGATGTACGGTTTTCCAAACCTTTCTGAGTACATAGATGTGAAAATGACATAGAAATGATGTTTATGCAACTGACGATCAGCATTATTGTCTTCCGGGCTACAACTGCCTCAGAGTGGATCGTGTGGGCCGCCGAGGTGGCAAAGCGATCTTCGTGAGGAACAGAGTAGTCCATAGACCCACCCAGCTCCCGCCACTTCAGTCCATGGAAGTCATGGCTGTGTTGACCTTGGTGGTACGGAAGTTTTACATCCTAGCCCTTCATCCTAATGTCATTCTGGCCGGCGACTTCAATGCCAAACTTTCGAATTGGTATTAGGGCCCCCGGGCGGACGCCCGAGGCAATGATATTATACGCATGGTAGATGCGGACCCTCAACTCAGAGTAGAGGGCTACTGGCAACCCACACACCATCCACGAGGTCAAGGACGGGCATCCGTTATTGACTTCGCGATCAACAAGCAATTCCCTTTTCATACATCTCTCACTTCGATCAATGCACTTCATTCCGATCATAATCCTGTGTTAGTTGAGGTTAACACTCATGACGTCTCGTTTCAAAACAGCGACGTCGACTGGGAATGCGTCAGGGTTTGCCTCAATGACTCCATCCCGCCGAACTCTAGGATCACAGACATTCCATCCCTGGAGGCTGCAGTCCAATCCTTCACCTCCATCGTGGTGCGAACTGCGCATAACCTAACCGTTCTCACCCCAGTACCCCTTCACCCGGATATCCTTCCCCTTAAACTCCATCTGCTCGTCCAGTGATGCTGGGCTGCCCGCAGGGCAGCGTCTCCGCAAGCCACAAAAACCGAGCACTCCTGAGGCGTTTAAGCCGCAAGGTCCGGATCCGACTACGCGAGCACAGGGTGCGAGCGCGGGAGAAGACGATGGCCCACCTGAGGCTCGAGGATGAAACATGTGGAGGATTGCCAAAGCTCTCCGACACCGCGGAGGTCAAATCACCTCCCCAACCCAAGGCCTGGCTTATAAACCCCAAGCCAAAGCCCATGTGTTTGTTGAATACCTCGAAAGGACTATGACGCCACGAGACGACCCCCAGGACGAAGACTTCTCAGACCGTGCCCGTCGGGAGTTGGGTCGATACCTTCGACGTCCCCCTGACGAGGCGGACCGATTTCCTGTCGTCCGACCCAGTGAGCTCCAGGGCGCACTCCGTCTCAACCCCAAAAAGGCTGCGGGCCCTGACGGCCTAATCCCAGCCATGCTCGGTTGTCTTCCCAACAAAGCGGTGCTCTTTCTAACCAAGGTTTTCAGCATGTGTCTCAGCTTGTGCCACTTTCCACGCGAGTGGAGGGAGGCCCGGGTGATTTGCATTTTGAAGCCGAGGAAAGACCCTTTACATCCTTCCAACTACCGATCCATCAGTCTCCTATCAGTTCTCTCTCGGTTTTCAAGAGGCTACTACTTGTCCGCTTGTCCCCTCTTTTGGGCGACAGTCGAGCCATCCCAGACCACCAGTTTGGTTTTCGTCCTGGGCATTCTACACCCCAGCAACTACGAGTGGTGGAGGCCGCTGCCCTGGGTTTCCAGGGCAGAGCCTACACTGCGGTGGTATCGCTGGACGTGGAGAATACCTTCTCTACGTCCTGGCGGGTCTGATCCTCAAATTCATCCGACTGGAGCTCCCGACACTCATCATACACCTTTTATACTCATACCTCAAACACAGATCATTTGTTGTTTCAGTTGTGGGACACAAATCAACACCTAGGCCAATAAGAGGCGGAGTCCCCGAAGGCTTTGTACTATACCCCACGCTTTTCAGCGTCTACATGCCGACCTACCAACAGAGCAACAAGTCAAAATAGCCCAGTATGCTGACGATGTGCTGTTATTCTGTACAAAAAAGCACCCACGCAGAGCCTTCAACCCCATTCAGAGACACCTCCGCCTCCTCCAAGTGTGGTGCGAGCGTTGGCGGTTGACAATCAATCCAAGAAGAGCCACTCTATTCTCTTCACCAAGCGCCGCTTTCCCACAAACTTCCCTAATTTCACGTACCTCAGACGAAGGATACCTTGGACACACTATAACCTACTTGGGGGTGAAAATTGATAAGGGCGTCACTTTCGGGAAGCACATCAGGGATCTGAGGTGTCGGGGCAATGGGGCTGCGGCCTCTTGTGCCCGATGCTGAAGTCCACGATGCCGGTTCCCCTGACGTTGCACTTTTTGAGTGCCCTCATAGTCCGCTAATTAATCTACGGCTGTGAGAACTGGGGCATGGCGGCAGACTCCAGTCTGCTGTTGCTTTAGCGGGTACAGAATAGATGCCTTCGGGCCATCTATTCTGTGCCTCGACGATTTCCTACGAGATTCCTGCACGAAACCTCTGGTCTACCATACCTGGAGGACGAGATTAGGCGTCGGGCAACAAAATTCAACGAAGGGTTACCATTTCATCGGAGCGCCCTCATTAGGTCTCTTGGGGATTATAATCCCACAAACCGCCGCTTCCGGCGATACCGGCTTCCCGCATGGCTTGCGGGCATCCCCGGTAATGAAGGAGCACATCCAACAGCTGCTACGGCTAAGCTCCTTACAGTCCTTCACGAGTTGCTTGGATATCAAAATTTAAAACTACAAAAGAAAATATTTTTGGAAAAATTATTACACCAGCGGTGCACAAGGGTCGTTGCACCATAATTGGCAACCGTTGAGGAGCAATACTTGCCTCCTCCTGTCACTCAACAACCCCATCTCTCACCCGACATCCTGCAAAACCCACAATCCCGTCAGAACGTGGTTAAGTTCTCTCCGAGAACAGGAACAAGACTAACACTCCTCGGGCTGCCCTCAGCCTGCCAACTGTCGGGGTCGTGGTGTGGCACGCGACTATAGACGATAAAAGCGCTAGATGCTATACACAGCTTACTATCTATTTCGTATAAGAGTTTACAACAATTCCAGCTGCATTTATACTCCTATGTATTACATTTGTTAAATACCATTATGAGAATGTAAATTTGAGGATAATCTTCGAATATATCGAGATAAACAGTTATGTTAAGCGAAGAAGTAATTAATACCGCACAACACCCTAATCAACGATAGCGGTCAGTGCACCGCAAGAAGAGATCGGGGATATCTGCTACAAACTTCTGGTATAATGTAGGTGTTTGTCTTACCATCTTCTGGAATTCTCAGGTTCGATTTCTGCTAGCTGATGCCTCGTAACTTAAAGACTCTCTAAATAAAAAATCTGATGAGGTCCACTCATATGACTTTCTTTACTCTCTGCAACAAATTATTTTTAAAAAGCTTACTCTTCTATTTTCTTAAGGGTACCCTAAACTGAAATTTCCAAATCTTGCATTTTTCAAGCAAGGTGTGAGACCTGTTTTGTAAATTTCAAACATATTACTATACTCACTTTTTTTTAGTTATTAGTGACTATTATTGTAATATCAACTTGAAATAGACATATTTATGGTCAAGTATTATTGATAAAAAAAAAATTCGGATTTATAGCAATTTTTCACCATAGTGAAAACGTTAAAGTACCATACCCACTTACAGTCATCTATTTAAACCGTCACGTGGTACAGTTTAAAGCCCCGCATGGTAATAAAAACAACAGGAAATTGAACTACAAACATTACGTTATTTAATTAGTCCATTTTTTTTTTATTTTTTGCACTTTTTGATCAATTTTCAGTTCAGGGTACCCTTGATATTAATCGAGAAAAAATAGCTTGCTTCCCTGTAATTAGAAGGCAAATAAGAGAATACACTAGGCTAAAGTGATAGTCAAATCTTTTAAAAGCTGGTTGCTATATGACTAAAGTTCCTTTGTTTGTATGGACATGAGTTGACAAATTCCTATATGAATATCTAAAAAATTATCAAAATATATATTACATAAAAGGTTTGTTTTAACTGCTCTACAGTTTTTCTGTGGTAAGTTTTTGTCCATCTCTAACGGTTTAGCAGTTATGCAAAATTCCGTAAAATTGATCCCGAATAAAGTAGTCATAAGAGGCTATTTCCAGAAAATTCAAGATAAACATTTTATTTGTCAGGTAAATATCTTTAATACACGATATTTTAATCAAAATCGTTAGAGCCATCTTTAAGAAAATCAGCCACAGCTTATGGTACTCCTTATTACACTTCTACTTTCAAGGAAGCAAATAATAAGACTATTTCTGTTAATTTTTTCTCGATTAACATGAAGTAAATAGAAGCATTAGCTTTTTAACAATAATTTGTTGCAGAGATATAGAGAAAGTCATGAGAATGGAACATATCAGATTTTTTATCAATGTTGAGCTCCCACTGCTTATCACAAAACTTTTCGTAGATTCGCCTTTGGACGCTAAGAAAGCAGTGTAATTTGGTTGTAACCTCCTTCTTTATATGCCATGACAACCGAGCACAGCATTATTTTAGCTACAGAACGCCTTTTACTCTGTTCTTAGCAGCTAAAACAAGGGTCACAGCGGAATAGAAACTTCGTGATAACCTCACTTCACTATTTTGGGAGTACAAAACAAATCCATGTACGGCCGCCCATAAGATTAACGTGTTTGAGTAAGCATAGGTGGTAGAACAAGTAAGCCTTTTCCACTCAAAGAGTGCCAGTTCCCGTCTAGGTGCTGAAGTACTATAACAAATACAAGTGTTTTCAATGTGGAAGACCATTTGGTGGTTTTTTTTTTCATGCGTTAACTAACGTCAAATAATCGGAACTAATTTAAAATGTCCAAGTTGACCATCCTCACATTTTCTAGGAAATTCAGAAATCCGACACAAGTAATGCATTAAAGAGCGTCCATAAATAAAACTCCATTTCCATTTGCGATCATAGTTGACAACATTACGCTGCTTATGTGTGAACTTTTTGGGGAACATATCATCTCTAAATACTTAATGGCCTCCTCGATCTCCGGACCTTACTCCAGCAGACCTTTTCTTTGGGGATCAGCAGAAAGAATCTGTAGAACATCGAAATCACCCATGGACGTTTTATGACTGCGTACATGGCAAGCATATCAGAAATAGAACAGTGGAAAGTCATTAAAATTAAACTGATTCAACTTTATAGGATCTATAAACTGTGATAGTCGTTCAACGTGTTTTCGCTAAAATGCAGAAAGTACAGTATCGATCAGTAATTTGCTTTTTACTTTTAAATGGGAAAACTTACTAGAAGATAAATCCGAAATTGGATGTTATTTGTAAGCTCCTTTAGTCATTTGCCTGAGGACATTTCCAATATATGTGACTTCTTGTATAACTAATACTGTATCTTGCAACGAGTACAAAAAATCGTGTGAGTGAATACATTAATAACTTGTTTTACATATTAAGCTTGTACTGTGCAGTAAATACTGACAATAAAATGTGAAAGAAAGTCCTATGTTTTGAATGCCAATTCATTCACGTTTTTGTACAAATAAAACCAAAGTAAAATTAAAAAATCTGATGTGTTACATTCAAATTCTTTTCTCTACCTATTCTGCAACAAAATATTCCTACAAAGGCATAGTGTTGTATCTACTTCACGGATATGGTTATAGACATTTAAAGAAATACTTTTATTATATACTTTCTTATAAATACGCGGTAGTTAGGGATTACCCAAAAATTATAGTCAAATCCTTCAAGAGCTGATCGTTATTGACGCATTGACATTCCTTCTCTTTGCTTGATCAGGAGCATGAAAAACGAATAACAATTTTCATTTGAGAAACAAATATTTTACAATTGAAACCAAAAACCAGAAATATATAAAAATGATTAAATTCATATACAGGGTGTTAATGAACTACACCGAAATAATTTGGGAAATTGTGCACATGACTGATATAAGTAATTTGAGATCGACGATGCATGGTCCCCAGATAAACATAACGCCACTACATAGCGTTAAACGTGTAGGTATCAGGTGCTGATAAGTCGGTGTTAAAGCAAAGAAGGTTGGAAAAATGGCTTGTAATGTCTTTAAAACTGCTGCTCGAGTATAGAAATATCGATTTTTAGCAGCTCGTTACTAGCGTTCTCAAGATTTAATGTCGCAAAAATCTGTAAAATCTCGAACTAACCACTTGACAGTGCGACACTGTGCATTAATTAACAAAGTTCTTGAGGTAGCCTACTCTGGAGGGGTCTTTACGACTGTTTTGGTGGCATAATGCGTAACGCGGAAAGCGGATATCCTAAAGGTCATGAGTTCGATTCCTGTCATAGAGTAAATGTTTTTTATTATTTTTGTTTTCTTTCCAGACGAAGTGCCGCTATACGTGAACGAGACCCAAACTAGGTAACTATTTTTCACTTGAAAGCCAGTATCATAACCACTACGCTAGAGAGGTACGCTGGAATATGTCCCTTCGTTTTTCGTGTTATGCTCTCGAATGGTTGATAAATTAGCCAGAATGGATTCAGAAGCTTCCCTTAGAAATCAAGATACATATTTATAAGAATATTTTAATTAATCATATGATATTTTAATCAAACTCGTTGCAGCCATTTTTGAGAAAATGAAAAGTTTTGAAAAATTTTCCATGTAAAGAGTAGTTTGGGGTGGGGCGATGGTTTGGTATTTAACAGTCTTTTCATTTGATATTGTGATCACAGGCACACACCCACGCATTCACATACATGGACATTTTTACTTTCTCTAGCCCCGTATGCACAATGTACATAGGGATAGAGAAGTATTGTATTCCACCCAAAAATTCGATGCCGAGATTTCACCGGAAATATATGTTTTAGGGTCCCCTGTATCCAAAAAAAAGCATTTTCACAAAAATGTCCGTGTGTGTGTCCGTGTGTCAGTGTGTCCGTGAGTCTGTGAACACGATAACTCAAAAACGAAAAGTCGGCAAAGCACCAAACTTGATATTTAAGTTTAGTAACTTCCAAGGATGCGACACGAAGATTTTGAGAAAAATCCCCCAACCCAAACTATCCTTTACATGGAACTTTTTTCGAAAATTTTGATTTTCTTAAAAATGGCTCTAACGATTTTGAATAAAATATTGTATATCAAAGATATTTAACTGAAAAATAATATGTATATCTGAATTTTCTGGGAATTGCTTCTAAACACTGTTTATTCTGGATTAATTTTGCTTAATTTGGCATAATTAGTAAACCGTAAGAGATAGACAAAAACTTACTATACAAAAAATGTAGGTCTTGTTAAAATACACAAGTTATGTCATATACATTTTTCTCGTGGAGCTTGCCGTTTTCGAGGTATTCATTGTTATTAGTTTCAGTTGTGAAGTACTTTTACTTTTCTCAGGCGGGAGTGTGCGGTTTTCTTTGTTCTACTCCTGACCAAGAAAAGAAGGGATTTGTAATGACAATCGCATAACGACAGCTTTTAAAACATTTGACTATGGCTTTAGCCTAGTGTATTCCCTTATTTGTTTCCTACTTATAAGGAACTAAGTAATAGGAACATTGTGCTAATGAGTACCTCCATTAGCAAGATGCGAAAAGAAGAATAATCTTATGGAAGAAGTTTTGTAGAACAGCTAGAGAAAGTCATGTGAGTCTCGGATACCTGAAAAATGTGCGTTTCCGGAGCAACCTCGGATCGAAGTTTACTACTCTTGACGAAGATTTTTTCCTTCCTAATTAGAACAACTTAGATTACCCATTACATACTTCGTTGTAGATGTAAGACTATAGTAGTCAAAAGATTAGCTCAGATTCTTAATAGGTGGATGGCGGATGTGATGGCTTCGAAATCCATGCTTTTTGCTCACATGAGGCGTAGCATTTAAATTCCAAACCAACAAGAAAGAATATTTCGGGACTGGTTAAAGCCAAAGGCCAACAAATTTTATTTAACAAATTTTGTGTTTTAATGAGTACTACATTGTTTGTTTAATAAGATTTTGTAGATAATAGTTGTCGTTAAGAATAATAGTAATAAATATGTTGGTTAGAATTACACAATTTTTATTTTTTTTAAAATTAAATACAAAACATGTCTTAAAATGCATCTCTTATAGTTTACCAATTATAAGAAAGACATTCAGGATGAAGACGTCTTAAACGCTAGTCTCATAAAATACTTTTATTTCTCTTCTTCATCTTTTTCCCTTTTTCTTTGCATGGTTGCATGCATATAATAGCTGTCAGGTAGCTGATTGCTATCTACTGAAGTTCCTTTGTCTGTATGGACAGGAATTGACAATTTCCCCTATGGAAAAATATAAGTTTTTCAAAGCTGAAACCAAAAGCAAAGAATATCTAAAAAAACGATCAACTACACGAAAAAAAATTTATATAACATAAATCGTGTGTTTTAATTGCTCTAAATTTTTATGATAAGTTTCTGTCCATCTCTTACGGTTTAGCAGTTATGCAAAATTCCGTAAAATTCATCCAGAATAAAGTAGTCTTCAGAGGCTATTCTTATAAAATTCAAGATATACATTTTATTTGTCAGGTAAATATCTTTAATATACGATATTTTAATCAAAATCGTTACAGCCTTTTTGAAAGAAATCAAATTTTCGAAAATAGTTCCATGGAAAGGGTAGTTGGGATGGGGAAATTTTCTTGAAAATCTTCGTGTCGCATCCTTGGAAGATACCAAACTTAAACACCAATTTTTATATTTAGCAGTATTTTCGTTTTTGAACTATGCTGTCTACAGACACACAAATAGAAACACACGGACTTTTTTCCAAAAATGCTTTTTTTTGGATTCAGGGAACACAAAACATGTATTTCCGGTGAAATCTCGGTATTGAATTTTTGGTTGCACTACAATACCTTCTCTATACAGTATATACATAGCACGTGCAGAGAAAGTAAAAATAAATACATTGAAATGTTACTTTATTAATAGTTATTACATGAATATTACATTTTGGATCATGAAATCATATTTTTATTTGGCGTGGATAGTAGGTATTATGAATTATGCTTAACTATTGTGTTATTCCGTGTAACACGCTGACAGCATGGGATTTCGCTATTTTTACTTTCTCTACATGTACTATGCACACAGTGTATAGAGAAAGTATTTTATTCCTCCCAAAAATTTGATACCGAATTTCGCCGGAAATACAGGTTTTAGGATCCCCTGAATCCAAAAAAAAAAAAAAAAACTGTTTTAGAGAAAGGGTCGCGTGAGTGTGTGTGTGTGTGTGTGTGTGTGTGTGTGTGTGTGTGTGTGCGTGTCAGTATGTCAGTGCATCCGTGTGTCTGTGAACACGATAAGTCAAAAATGAAAAGTCGGTAAAATACCAAACTTGGTATTTAAGTTTAGTATGCTCCAGGGATGCGACACGAAGATTTTGAGAAAAATCCCCCCACCCCAAACTACCCTTTACATGGAACTTTTTTCGAAAATTTTGATTTTCTCAAAAATGGCCCTAACGATTTTGTTTGAAATTTCGACTACTAAAGATATTTACCTGACAAATAAAATATATATCTTGAATTTTCTGGGAATAGCCTCTGAAGAGTAGTTTATTCTGGACGAATTTTTCTGAACTTTGAATAACTGCTAAACCGTAAGAGATGAGCAAAAACTTACAACACAAAAAATGTAGAACACGTTAAAACACACAATTTATGTTTCATACATTTTATTCGTGAGTTCGTCGTTTTTGAAACATACCTTATTTTTGGTTTCTGCTATAAAAAACTTATACTTTTCTCATACAAGAACTTGTCAACTCCTATCCATATAAACAAAGGAACTTCATTGACATAGCAACCAGCTTTTGACTATCATTTTAACCTATGGTAGTTCCTTATTTCGCTCATACTTACAAGGAAGCAAATAATAAGACTATTTCTGCTCATTTTTACTTTCTCGATAGGCACTATGTACATAGTGTATAGAGAATGTATTGCACTCCACCAAAAAATTTGATACCGAGATTTCAACGAAATATCTGTTTTAGGGTCCCCTTTATCTAAAAAATACATTTTCGGAAAAAGGTCCGTGTGTGTGTGTGTGTGTGTGTGTGTGTGTCCGTGTGTCCGTGTGTCCGTGCGACTGTGAACACGATAACTTAAAAACGAAAAGTAGCTAAAATGCCAAAGTTGGTATTTAAGTTTAGTATCTACCAGGGATGCGACACGAAGATTTTGAGAAAAATCCCCCCACCACAAGCTACCCTTTACATGGAACTTTTTTAGAAAATTTTGATTTTCTCTAAAATGGCTCTAACGATTTTGATTAAAATTTCGTATATTAAAGATATTAGCTGACAAATGAAATGTATATCTTGAATTTTCTCGGAATAGCCTCTGAAGACCTCTTTATTCTGGATGAATTTTTCATAACTACTAAACCGTAAGAGATGGACAAAAACTTCACCCATAAAAAATGTAGAGCACGTTAAAACATACAATTTATTTTATATACATTTTTTTCGTTGAGTTGACCGTTTTTGAGATATTCCTTTTTCTCGATTTCAGTTTTGGAAAAAACTTTCTCATACAGGAATTTGTCAACTCCTGTCCATACAAACAAAGGAACATCAGTCACATAGCAACCAGTTTTTGGCTTTCACTTTAACCTATGGTACTCCCTTATTTCGTTTCTACTTACAAGGAAGCAAGTAATAAATCTATTTCTGCTAATTTTTTCTGATTAGCATAAAGTAAATAGAAGTATAAGCTTTTTAAGAATAATTTGTTGCAGGGATATAGAGAAAGTCATGTGAATGGTACACATCAGATTTTTACTTTCTCTATGGGCACTATGTACATAGTGTATAGAGAATGTATTGCACTCCGCCAAAAAATTCGATACCGAGATTTCACAGGAAATATATGTTTTAGGTTCCCTTTATCTAAAAAAAGCATTTTCGGAAAAAGGTCCGTGTGTGTGTCCGTGTGTCCGTGGGTCTGTGCGTCTGTGATTTTGATTTTCTCAAAAATGGCTGTAACGATTTTGATTAAAATTTTATATATTAAAGATATTTACCTGACAAATAAAATGTATATCTTGAATTTTCTGGGAATAGCCTCTGAAGAGTAGTTTATTTTGGATGAGTTTTACTAAATTTTGAATAACTGCTAAACCGTAAGAGATGAACAAAAACTTACTAGACAAAAATGTAGAATACATTAAAACACACAATTTATGTCATTTACATTTTTTTCGTGGAGTTCGTCGTTTGTGTGACATTCCTTATTTTTTGTTTCTGCTATGAAAAACTTACACATTTCTCATACAGGTTTTGTCAACTGCTGTCCATACAAACGTAGGAACTTCAGTGACATAGCAGCCAGCTTTTGATTATCACTTTAACCTATGGTACTCCCTTATTTCACCTCTACTTACAAGGAAGCAAGTAATATGGCTATTTCTGCTAATGTTTTACTGATTAGCATGAAGTTAATAGAAGTGTAAGCTTTTTAAGAATAATTTGTTGTAGGGATGTAGAGAAAGTCATGTGAATGGTACATATCAGATTTTTTTCTGATTGGTATGAAGTAAATAAAAGTATAAACTTTTTAAGAATAATTTGTTGCAGGGATATAGAGAAAGTCAGGAAATTCGATACCGAGATTTCACCGGAAATATATGTTTTAGGGTCCCCTATATCCAAAAAAAGTATTTTCAGAAAAAGGTCCGTGTGTGTCGGTATGTTCGTGTGTCTGTGAACACGATAACTCAAAAACGAAAAGTTGTTAAAACACCAAACTTGGTATTTAAGTTTAGTATCTTCCGGGGATGCGACACAAAGATTTTGAGAAAAATCCTCCCACCCCAAACTACCCTTTATATGGAACTTTTTTCGAACATTTTGATTTCTTTAGAAATGGCTCTAACGATTTTGATTAAAATATCATATATTAAAGATATTCACCTGACAAATAAAATGTTTATCTTGAATTTTCTGGGAATAGCCTCTGAAGATTACTTTATTCTGGACGAATTTTTCGGAATTTTGCATAAGTGCTAAACCGTAAAACTTAGAGAAAAACTTACTGCATAAGAAATGTAGAGCAAGTTAAAACACACAATTTATGTTATATACATTTTTTTCGTGGAGTTGATCGTTTTTGAGATATTTATTTTTGTTGGTTTCAGCTATGAAAAACTTACTTTTCTCATATATGAATTTGACAACTCCTGTTCATAAAAACAAAAGAACTTCAGTCACATAGCAACCAACTTTTGACTATTACTTTAACCTATGGTACTCCCTTATTTCGCTTCTACTTACAAGGAAACAAGTAATAAATTTCTGCTATTTGTTCTCGAGTAGCATGAAGTAAATAGAGGCATAAGCTTTTTAACAATAATTTGTTTCAGAGATGTAGAGAAAGTCATGTGAATGGTACACATCAGATTTTTAAGCATGAATATACCTTTCCAGCTTCCGTCCTACACATGGCTAGTATGGAAGAAATAATTAATTGACAATGGTTTCTATTTCTAAACAACAAAGAAATGCAGTTTATTTAATTTAACCATTAAAGGTATACACTAGCCCACTTTAAAAGGAATAAGATAAAGCAAATATGATATATAATTTCTGCTCTTAGACCAGTGTTGCTGTCTGGGGCCAATGAGAGCATTCACTGCGACCACTGGCTCTCGACTTTGTTTACCTCAAGTGTGTTTCTTATTTCGGGAGGAGCGTAGATTTAAAGTTCATCTAGAAGATATGAGTACTTCCAATATTGATTTTGTCTTCCAGGTGAATAATTTCTGAGCCAGTAAGTAATTTCTTGATCTCCTAACCACCCTAATTTGGTGCCACTCAAATGCAATTTCCACTTATATCTTCTCCTATTAACTGTTTCATTTACTGCTTGAATGACCTCCTTAATACAAGTTTCATATTTTGTATGTCGTACAAATGTCTTAAAAGTGTGGTATTTCAGTCAAAATAGTTACAAGCATTTTTGAGAACACAAAAAATACCTAAACATTTTCCATTTATGGGCGAGGTATTTTCTTGAAAATCTTTGTGTTGCATCCTTGAAAGACACTGAACCAATATGCCAAGTTTTGTATTCAACCAATTTGAGTTATGCTGTCTATAAACACACGAGTCTACAGGAGCTTCTTCTAAAAAATATTTTGAATTCTGATGGCCTCAAATACGGATTTCATGTGAATATAGATATGTATAGATATAGAATAATGATTTCCTGTGAATTTAGAATTTTGGGTGGAATGAAAATACTTCCTCTAGTTATTAGAGGCAAGTAGTGTGGTAAAGTTAAAAATCTTCCTCAATTTAGTGACATATTGGTAAATAAACGCTTAGAAACACAGGTCTCCTTCCAAACTCGAAGATATTGTTTTCTTGCCGACTTTACATAATGGTTACTTAAAACTGTCATTACTGAGGTAGATAAGCTTGTTGTGCACAGTATTTCTTAAAACTAAACAGTTGTAAATATAGTAATATCTCTTTTATGGCACCAATATAACTTATCTTATAGTGACTTATGTAAGAATATGGTGCAGTGTTCGAACTTGCGACGTGGCAACGTAAGCCTTGCTGCATATGCAACCATCAAAACGTATGAGGGAAGCGTGTAATCTAATATGAATGAGTGCGGTCAAATTCGTTCGAAGATACGTTGTTCGAAGCGATATTAACTGTCTGAACTGACCCGCCGGTCCCCATAGCCGCGCTCGCCAAGGCGTCCCGTCCCGTTTTGGTGCTTCGTAGCGCTGGGGATCGTGGGTTCGAGTCTCGCCTTGGGCATGGGTGTTATATGTTTGTGTTTATGTGTGTTGTAAAAGTAAGAAAACAGCAATCCAGTAATAATACAGAAAAACAAGGTAAAAAAAAAGGTAAATAAAAGTAGGGTATAAAAAAAATGACTGATGCCTTGCCTGATTAATTGGCATTCTAGGTGATGTAAGTCATTCAAAACTATCCTAAAATATTGCAAAGGTCGCAAATTTGTTGTTACATATTGGAGGTATGCCATTAGGAAATAGCGTCATTACGCTAGCTATTTTACTTTCGTTTTAAGGAAGCCTTCCTTGCTTTTCGTTTCTGTGTTTGTCTTCCATCTCAGTGATTCTCTCTCTCCTGAAGCAGTCAAAGTGTTTTTCCATGTGGCCAAACTACAAATGCGTCATCTACATAGCAGAGGAAGTGTGCAGGTGCAAGAGGCGCTGTTTTAAGCGTCAGGTGCTCAAACTTTTGCATATAAAAGTTGGCTATGGCACCTCTTGACACCACATCTGTTTGTTCATAGTAACGGATGTTGAAAAGAAAGTAGGTTGAGGTTATTATGTGATGAAATAAGCTAATGATGTTCTCGTCAAAATGTGACCTAAGTAGTTCTAAGGTTTCCTTGAGCGGTACTCTGGTAAAAATTGAATCCACATCGAAGCTGACTGAAACATCTGTTGGACTAAATTTGATTTCTTGTAGAACTTTTGTGAATTCGGGTGAGTTTTTGACATGATGAGTACAGGCACCAATCAGGGACCGTATAAGTTCAGTCAAATGCTTGGCCAGTATGTAAGTTGGTGAACCAATGGAATCTACGATGGGCCTGAGGGGGACTCCTTGTTTGTGTATTTCGAGTAATCCGTAGACCCTTGATGGAATGGAAAAGTGAGGTGTGACTTTCTTCACTGTTTGGGTGGCAGGCCGCTGGACTTCAGCAGAGAAATTGTTTTCCTTTCTATTCTTCTCGTAGGGTCATCTGAAAGTGGCTTAAAGGCTTTGTCAGACAGCAGTTTGGCTAATTTTTTATGAAGTGTGTTCTGGACAGCCTGCCCTTGTCTGCAGGAAGCACTAAGAGGTCTTGTTGCTCTTGAGATCATTCAGAGCTTGGCCTTCTGCTCTGGTGAGGTTATCTTTGGGGAGATTTGCTTGCTCAAAGAACTGCAGATCTCTTGTCTCACTTCTTCAGCAGCATCTTGTGGAATACTTAAAACAGCACGTTCTACACCACTGATAATGTCTTTTTGTGATATGAGTTTAAGAGTCGCCTGGGCAGCGTCGGATGCGTTTGATCTGAAAACATTAATACGTTATGGACTCTATTGTTATCGCTCTACGGGTCTCTGCCTTCTTCCCCACTCCATTGATTCGGTAGAAGTAGAAGTACTAAGAGCCGGGAGCCTAACGTATCGTATTCCGCCCTGGTTGCGGAGCTCCTTTTCGTCATCCACATATTTACCTGAAATTTTTCTTTCTAAAGCCTTATTATTGTCTAAAATTCGTCTTTTACAGATGAATAGAGACGTTATTTTGCACTACCAAACTTTATATTTAAGTTCAACATCTTTCTGTAATAGGACATGAAGATTTTCAGGAAAAATCCCTCACACAAATCTTGATTTTCTAAAAAAATCCTTTAACGATTTCGATTAAAATACCCTATGTGTAAGGTATTTTCGTGAGAAATGAAATAAATATATTTCTGGTAATAGCCTCTGAAGTTCTCTTCATTCTACAAAAGCCTAGCTGCTGAACTGTAAGAGATGGTCAAAAAACGTACTATCCAATAAAATGTTAACACACACCAATTATTTCATACAGATTTGTTGAGGAGTTAAATATTAAAAGATACCAATTATTACATGCACATGTTTTGTAGAGTTAACCAATTCCGAGATAGTCCTTGTTATTGGTTTCAATTTCAAAATTTGCTCACACGGGAACCTCGTTATAAGGGAATACTAAAGCTATTAGATTGAAATTCAGTACTCACTGTCTAGCATTCGTTTTGACAAATGAATAGAGACGTCGTTTTTTTTTTTTTACTCTACCAAACTTCATATTTAAGCTCGTCAATCGTTTTTCTTTTGTTCTCCTCTGGGCCGTTCAAGGACAACTGAATTTGAATCATATACCAGCCAGCCTTTATAAGATTTAACCATCGCATTGTCCGATTGCATTCCCTTATTTTCCTTCTAATTACAAGAAAGTAAATACGACCATTTCTGCTAATGTTTATTTTGATTAACAAAAAGAATTGTTTTTAAAATATATACAGAATATATTGAGAAAGTCATGTAGTGGATCACATCAGCTGTCTTTTTTACTTTCTCTATACGCACTATGTACATAGTGTATAGAGAAGGTATTGCACTCCACCAAAAAAATCGATACCGAGATATCACCGGAAATATATGTTTTAGGGTCCCCTGTGTCCAAAAAACGTATTTACAGAAAAAGGTCCGTGTGTCCGTGTGACTGTGAAGAAGATAACTCAAAAACGAAAAGTCGGTAAAGCACCAAACTTGGTATTTAAGTTTAGTATCTTCCAGGGATGCGACACGAAGATTTTGAGAAAAATCCCCCCCAACCCAAACTACCCTTTACATGGAACTTTTTTCGAACATTTTGATTTTCTTAAAAATGGCTCTAACGATTTTGATTAAAATGTCGTATATTAAAGATATTCAGCTGACAAATAATATGTATATCTTGAATTTCCTGGGAATAGCTCCTAAAGACCTGTTTATTCTGGATGAATTTTTCTTAATTTGTCATAACTAGTAAACCGTAAGAGATAGACAAAAACTTACTATACAAAAAATGTAGGTCTTATTATCAAGTTATGTCATATACATTTTTCTCGTGGGTTTTACAGTTTTCGAGGTATTCATTGTTATTAGTTTCAGTTGTGAAGTACTTATACTTTTCTCAGACAAGGGTGTGCGGTTTTCTTTTGTTCTACTTCTGGCCAAGAAAAGAAGGGATTTGTAATGACAATCGCATAACGACAGCTTTTAAAACAGTTGACTATGGCTTTAGCCTAGAGTATTCCCTTATTTTTTCCTACTTATAAGTAACTAAGTAATAAGAACATTGTGCTAATGAGTACCTCGATTAGCAAGGTGCAGAAAGAAGAATCATCTTATATAAGAAGTTTATAGAACAGCTAGAGAAAGTCATGTGAGTGTAACACATCAGATTTTTTAAAGATTGTTTTCACATGTTTTACCACTATTTTACCTCGCTTTGTTGGAGTCAGCGTTGCAGATTGAGCATAATTTCACCAATTTCATTCATCGTCCGATATTACCAACCAGGTTAAAGCAAGTTAAGCTAATACAAATTATACGAGGTTACATAAAACTCCTTTCAGATTATGTGGACTTCCGCAACATTCAAAGACATATTTTATTTGTCATATTTAACGTACGATGTATAGATGTTTATTCAAAATAATTTGATCTATTTAAAAAAAATAGCTTTGAAACACTTTCCATGCAAAGGGTAATTTAAGAAGTTGGTATTTTGTTGCAAATATTCGTGAGGCATGCTTGGAAGATGCTGAACTTAAAGCTTGGTTATTCTCAAAACTTTTCGTTTTTTCTGTTCACAAAAAGAGACATTTTCCTATGAATGATATTTATGGGTTTGAGGAGCTTCAGAACATATTTTTCGGTAACCGCTTGACATGGTATTTATGAATATGAGGAAAGCTGAACATCAGTGAGTAGAATAATGAGAGCAATGGTTTTTGACTGGTTTTGAAGAAAATGTACCTCATTAAATACCTTTATACATACTGTTTATTTGGCGTTAAATACTATCAAGAACTATTGTTTATTTAATTTGTTTACTGTTAATATTCTTGTAATTTTACAGCTTATTGTACAATAATAAATTACTTATTATATTTACATAGTGGAGAAAGTAAACATTATTCTGGCATGTAAGAAAATGAACTATAATTATCTTATTAGTCCTCCCTCGAATACATTGCTCTCCTTATGACTGATTAAAATTCATTGAACTGAAATAGATATACTCATGTTTACATATTATCTCAACATGGAGAGCTTTTAAACACAAACCTGTTTCACAATAAATGAACAGAACAGCTCTTATCTTTAGTTATCTAGTTACAATTACAGTGTCGTATATAAGCATTGGTGTGAGTCCAACACCTCTCGTCATAGAAGCAACTCAAGAATAATATTGCTGGTTCTATATGTGAAGAGGATGTTGTTATATATTGTAAGTATAACTAATTACTTACGATATAGCTATAGAGGGATTCAGTGAGCAGTTGTACTTCTTAAACATATACAAGGTGTTTCAAAACGACACCGAACGAAGTTGTGGATCTTGTTGGTCATACGGTAGTGATACGTGAATATAATTTTCAGCTCTAAATTCGGCACATACAAAAAGTGCTATAAAATCACTATGGATTAGGCAGTCGTACCTGACCAAATGCCTCGTGCCTGGCCCACTCCAAGAGAGATGCTGGTTGGTAGCGAAGGTCCCAGTCGCATGGTGTAGGCGTGGTTTGATAGACACGCCGGCGCAGCACAGGTCACCTTAATAATGGAAAACGTAGCATGTAGGTTTTGTTATGTGTTTCGTATAACACGTTCTGATATTGTTTACGTGGCCTATGACAACCGTTGTTCTTTCGCTGCCTAATCCCAAATGTGTACGATTTTTAAACACACATAAAACTTTAAACAGAAGAGTTTGAAAGTTGCGACTTGAAGTTTTGGACAACTCAAAGTGTAAGCTAATCGACTGCTATCTTCGTTTGGTGTCGTTTGGAAACAGCCTGTTTCACCATATTAGACTTTACACAAACCCAATTTGGCGGGCATGATTTACTGGGACCTATCAGATATGGCCGTGTGTAGGCTTGTTGGATCAATCTTCACGAGGTTGGGTTGCGGGCTGGTTTGTCCACGTGACTTCTGAACTCCCCCACTCCAATACCCTGCATGCTGGGTCGTGTGGAAATTTGTCAGGTCGATATCTCGTTTGCAAAGACTGGACTGAGCACCCTGTCGCTATTGTATGCGAGATCCCTGGGCGAAAGCGCTAGATGAAGGGAGACATCAGGTGTACTGAGCAAGCACGCGGTTGAAGTGGGCTCTATATATGCTGGTAGTTCTTCATTCCTCCGCTAGGTTTCACCAGGCAGGCGCCAGACAACAGAGTTTCGGAACCCCCCCCTTGCAGACATACCACCCCAGCGGAGAGAACAGCAGTTACAAAGTGAAGTAACGTCACCTCGGCCGCAGCATAATCGCCGGCAATTTAGGGAATGAAATAAATCTCCTAGCATTCACTGATGACCCAGAAAATCCAGAAAAAACTCAAAATCGGCCGCGGGAAGTGAACCAGCAATCTTCCGAATGAGAGTCCCGCGCGTTACCGCGGAGCCATCTCGCCTGTTAAAGAGTGGAAGTATTGGTGCAAACCGCTTATCCGGAAGCCGAAGTACTGATAATTAATGTTTTGTGTTGTTTTTACCTTCTCTACCCCCGTATGTACACTGTACATAGGGATAGAGAAGTATTGTATTCCACCCAAAAATTTTATACCGAGATTTCACCGAAAATACATGTTTAAGGACCCCCTGTATAAAAAAAACATTTTGAGAAAAAAGTCCGTGTGTCCGGTGTCCATGTGTCTGTGAACACGATAACTCAAAAACGAAACTTAGCTAAAATACCAAACTTGGTATTTAAGTTTAGTATCTTCCAGGGGTGCAACACCCCAAACTACCCTTTACATGGAACTTTTTTCAAAAATTTTGATTTTCTTAAAAATGGCTCTAACGATTTTGATTAAAATAACATATATTACAGATATTTACCTAGCAAATAAACTGTATATCTTAAATTTTCTGGGAATAGCTTCTGAAGACCTGTTTATTCTGAATGAATTTCGCTTAATTTGACATAACCAGTAAACCGTAAGAGACAGACAAAAACTTACTAATACAAAAAATGTAGGTCTTGTTAAAATACACAAGTCATGTCATATACATTTTTCTCGTGGAGCTTAGCGTTTTCGAGCTATTCATTGTTATTAGTTTCAGTTGTGAAGTACTTATATTTTTCTCAGACGGGAGTGTCCGTTTTTCTTTTGTTCTACTCCTAACCTAATGACAATCGCATAACGACAGCTTTTAAAACATTTGACTATTGGTTTAGCCTAGTGTATTCCCTTATTTTCTTCCTACTTATACGGACTAAATAATAAGAACATTGTGCTAATGAGTACCACGATTTGCAAGGTGCAGAAAGAAGAAGAGTCTTATGTATGAAGTTTGTAGAACAGCTAGAGAAAGTCATGTGAGTGTAACACATCAGATTTTTATATTAGTGTTTATACTATTGTTTTAATTGTGATTTATAATAAGTTGTATTAACTACATAAAAGTTTAAATTATTTATCTTTATCAATTCCTCCCAGCGTTAAAATAGCTCATCAGGTTTCTCAAGCTATTTTAGACAGCGCGGAATGTCACTATTTATATTTCTTCATTTCTAACACGTTCTCTCGCTATAATATCTCGTTTTCTTACTAAACCCACACATAAATTCAGTTCCTTAATTATGTTTGTGTGACCAAAGTTTTTCGTTTGTAACAACCACTGTTTAGCTCTTCTGTTTATTATAGAGAAGGTATTGTAATGCACACAAGAATTCGATACCGAGATTTCACCGGAAATACATATTTTGAGACCCTCTGAATAAAACAACATTTTTAGAAAAAAGTCAGTGTGTGCGTGTCTCTGTGTGTGTGTGTGTGTGTGTGTGTATGTGTCTGTGGGCAACATAGTTCAAATACGAAAAGGCGTTAAAAACCAAACTTGGTATCTAGCTTTGGTATCTTCCAAGGATGTGACACGAAGATTTTCAAGAAACTCCCCACCCCAAACCACCCTTTACATGGAACTTTTTTGGAAAAGTTTGATTTTCTCAATAATGGTTCTAACGGTTTTGATTAAAATATCGTATATTAAAGATATTTACGTGACAAAGAAAGTGTATATCTTGAATTTTCTGGGAATAACCCCTGAAGACTAGTTTATTTTGGATGAAGTTTACGGAATTTTGCATAACTACTAAACCGTAAGAGATGGTCAAAGTCTTAACACCCAAAACATGTAGAGCACGTTAAAACACAATTTATGTTATACACATTTCTTTCGTAGAGTTGATCATTTTTGAGATATTCCTTGTTTTTGGTTTTAGGTTTTAAAAATTTTTCTCATACAGAAATTTGCCAACTCGTGTCCATACAAACAGAGGAACATCAGTCATATAGCAACCAGCTTTTGGCTTTCACTTTAACCTATGGCATTCCCTATTTCGCTTCTACTTACAATAAAACAAGAAAAATAACTATTCATGCTAATTTTTCTCGATTAGCATGAAATAAATAAAAGAATAAGCTTATTAACAACAATTTGTTACAGCAATATATAGAGAAAGTCGTGTGAATGGAACACATCAGATTTTTTATTCAGGGAGTCAGAAAACATGTATTTCAGGTGAAATCTCGGTATGGAATTTTTGGGTGAATTAAAATACCTTCTCTATACACTATGTACATAGTACGTGAAGACAAAGTAACTAGAATTGCCGCACAAAGTGTGCGTTGTGATGATGTTATCCGCATCCAGCTGAAGACACATTCACCATTTCTATGCGTCAAGTCTTGCGAACAACGCTCTTTTTACTTTACTCGATCAGCTTACATTTTGACTTGTCCGAAACTTGATGTGGCAACTTTCGAACTCTTCTGTTTAAAGTTTTATGTGTGCTTAAAAACCACACACATTTGGGATTAGGCAGCGAAGGAACAACGGTTGTCATACGCCACGTAAACAACCTCAGAACGTGTTATACGAAACACATAACAAAACCTACATGCTACGTTTTCCATTACTAAGGTGACCTATGCTGCGCCGGCGTGTCTATCAAACCACGCCTACACCATGCGACTGGGACCTTTGCTACCAACCGGCATCTCTCTTGGAGTGGGCCAGGCACTTGCCATTTGGTTATGTGCGACTGCCTAATCAATGGTGATTTTATGGCAGTTTTTTTTTTATGTGCCGAATTTAGAGTTGAAAACTGTATTCACGCATCACGTATGGTATGACCAACAAGGTCCACATCTTCGTTTGCTGTCGTTTTGAAACATCCTGTATATATAATCATAAAACATATATTATCCTTAAACAATTCTGGACGAAGAAAAAACAAAATCTTGTATTTTATAGGTTAATGCATTTCTTCTTCTTCTTCTTCTTCTTCTTCTTCTTCAAGGTTAGGCTACAAACCCTGTTCCGACCAAAAGAAACCTTCCAATTTGGCTCTAGGTCGACTTTTTGACACCGGCTTACTGGTTTATATTTGAACTCTTGCTTTGTAATTGGTCCTTTCTATATTGAAAATGCTGACTTTTTATTTTGTGTATTTTGTCCTCTAACTTATATATTAAGTTTATTTCTTCCCGTATTTTTTAAAATTTGAATTAATTATTTTGAATTCTTTATCATAATAGGTCATTCCAAATGAAATAATGTTCAAATGAGCCCGGGGTCCACAGAGCTTAAAGCCACTTGACATACATGTCTCAGGAGGAGAGGAAAAAACACAATTAAAGAAACAAAACAAAAAAAAAAACCTTATCCAGGTAAGACACCTTAACAAAGATTCTAACTCGGCACCTCTTGAATGTGAGAAAGGCACGCTACCACAACGCTATAGAAATGAGCTTTCCCATACGTATGTCTTATGGGTATAATCCAGTAATATATATCCTGGTTTTCGTCTAAGAAATTGCATTTCAGATGTTCTTTTAGATCTTCCAATGAAAATATGTAACAATACGAGGTACGTCCAGAAAGTAAGTTCCGTTTCAATTTATCTCCGCTGCAGCACTGCGATCGCAGTTCCGCACATGCGCGGTAGACGCTCTGTATCAAAGAGAAGAAACATGCGCCATTTTAAGATCGCTGTCAGCCACATACGCTTTGTTGTACTTGTTTACAATGTCGGTGTTGATTGAAAATCCCGCCGCTTGTGAAATCAGATCTGTGATTCGTTTTCTGAATGCTAGGAAAGTGAAATAATTGAAATTTATCGGCAAATTTGCGAAGTTTACGGACAAAATGCGATGAGTGATTCAATGATGAGAAGATGGGTCCGACAGTTCAACGAAAGACGTATTGAAGAACGAAGTGGGCGTCCATCTTTGGTTACAGAAAAACTGGTTCACGCGATTGATGACAAGATCCAGGAGAACCGCAAGTTTACAATTAGTGCTCTTGCTATGGAATTTCCCCAAAGCTCACGATCTCTAATTCATGAAATTGTTACCGACAAACTGAAATTTCGTAAACTTTGCTCACGTTGGGTACAGGCAGCAAACTTCTATGAAGAAGGTATACAAAAAATTGTGCCACGCTATGACAAATGTATGCAAAATTTCGGCAGTTATGTGGAAAAGTAGTTTAAGAGTTTTAGAATTTTGTGCAATAAATAATTATTCTGTATCTGTACACAATTTAATGTTATTACCAAACGGAACTTACTTTCTGGACGTACCTCGGATTATTAATATGACTTGCTTACAAAATGCAATATAGCTTCACTGAATATTCTTTGTTAGTGGATGGAAAGTAATATTAATTCATTCTATAAACAGTTCCTTTAAACAAATAGAGCAATACTCCGCTTTTCTTGGTATGTTAGAGGTTTAAATATGATTGAGCTAATTTTGAAAAGTAATTTTTCGTTTTATGAAAAGGAAAAGATGCAAAAGAAAAAGTAACCACTTTTTCGCATAAATTCGCTGTTTCTTTTTCGAAACAAATTTATATTTTGATAAAGGAATTTCCAATTTTGATAACACTTAAGCAATTAGAACTCCAAAAACAGTGCTATAAAGCACATTTTAATGTGACTAAATAAATTACTAACCATTAGACATGATTCGCCAAACTCTTGTAATTGAATATTAATATATTAGAACATGCTTGTGAATAGGTCCAGAACCACAGGCTAGGCTTTTTGTTATTAATGCCATAGAGTAAAAAGTGTGGTTAATGTACAGAATATAAATAGTTGCTGTATTTTACAGTGTGTAAAAATAAAATCCAGTTACATCTTATTAAAAGGAATGTAAATAAATGGCAATAATGCAATAGTTTAGCAGATATTAGAGTTTAAAAGGCATCAATCGATGTTGTCTTATAGCTTTTTCAAATACTGCAGATTTGTGTGCTATGAAACAGTCTTTTGATTTTTGAATAATCTTTATTCTAATCTATAAATAAATCCACTGAAATTTCTGGATTACCTTCACGTAAGGTCACTTACTTTGTGTTTATTTTTGCAATCAATTTCATTAGCATGTCATGATATAATATACGAGGTACATCCAGAAAGTATGTTTCCGTTTCAATTTATCTCCGCTGCAGCGCTGCGATTGCAGTTCCGCACATGCGCGGTAGACGATCTGTATCAAGGAGAAGAAGCTTGCGCCATTTTGAGATTGCTGTCAGCCACATACACTTTGTTGTGCTTGTTTACAATGTCGGTGTTGATTGAAAATCCCGCCCCTTGTGAAACCAGTTCTGTGATTCGTTTTCTGAATGCTAGGAAAGTGAAACCAATTGAAATGTATCGGCAAATTTGCGAAGTTTACGGACAAAATGCGATGAGTGATTCAATGGCGAGACGATGGGTCCGACAGTTCAATGAAGGACGTAGTGAAGTGCACGATGAAGAATGAAGTGCGCGTCCATCTTTGGTTACAGACGAACTGGTTCACGCGATTGATGACAAGATCCAGGAAAACCGCAAGTTTACAATTAGTGCTCTCGTTATGGAATTTCCCCAAATCTCACGATCACTAATTCATGAAATTGTTATCGAAAAACTGAAATTTCGTAAACTTTGCTCAGGTTGGGTACTAAAGATTCTTACTGAGCAACACAAAACAAACCGGATGGGTAGTGCACTTCAGTTTTTAACCCGTTATGATGAAGACGGCGAAGACTTTCTGACACAGATAGTCACAGGAGATGAGACTTGGGTTTCTTACGACACCCCTGAAAGTAAGCGGCAATCAATGGAATTGAGGCACACTTCATCCGCAGCAAAGGTTAAGCCGAAACAAATCTAGACACCTCGAAAAATGATGTGCACAGTGTTCTGGGACTGGAAAGACATCTTACTCATTGATTTCTTACCGCGTGGTCAAACAATCAAAGCAGATGTTTATTGCGAGACACTTAGGAAATTGCGCCGCGCAATACAGAATAAG
Source organism: Hymenopus coronatus (assembly GCA_030762935.1). Taxonomy (NCBI): domain Eukaryota; kingdom Metazoa; phylum Arthropoda; class Insecta; order Mantodea; family Hymenopodidae; genus Hymenopus; species Hymenopus coronatus. Next base: position 139,862,680 of record CM060881.1, on the reverse strand, counting down.
CGCCGAGGATTGCTGTCAAAATGTGTTGTCTTTCTTCACGACAACGCACGACCACACACTGCAAATGTGACGAAAAACCTCCTACAGGGATTTGGCTGGGACGTGTTTGACCATCCTCCGCACAGCCCTGCCCTCGCTCCTAGTGACTTTCATGTTGTTACATCTCAAGTCTTTCCTTGGCGGTCAACACTTCAACGATGACGAAGAGCTGAAAGAAAATGTTTCCAACTTTTTGAAGACACAAGCGGCAAACTTCTATGAAGAAGGTATACAAAAACTTGTGCCACGCTATAACAAATGCCTGCAAAATTTCGGCAATTATGTGGAAAATTAGTTTAAGAGTTGTAGAATTTTGTGCAATAAATAATTATTCTGTATCTGTACACTATTTAATTTTATTACCAAACGGAACTTAGTTTCTGGACGTACCTCGTATAAAGGTGTGCAAGGAGAAATTACTAAATCATAAATCCTCCGTGGCACAGCTCACTAAGAACCTTGGCCTACCGCCCGGCCGCTGCGTCCCCCGTCTCGGTCCATTACAGACGTCATGGATGGGGTGCTGTATTGGGAGCTGAGACGTGGTCAGCGCCTCGAACCCCCCGGCCACAGTTAATGCGGTCTTCACGACCTGGAGCCGCTACTTCTCCATTAAATAACTTCTCAATTGGCTCTCCCAGGGACCTCACGAGTGTACCCCGGTCCAGGTCTCTCAGCGGGGGAAAAATCCCCACGCCGGTACATAGAATCGAACCTAGGTCTCCCGCTTGGCAAGCAGCAACGCTACCAACATTATAAACTTATATTTATATTAATTGAGATTATTTGCTTCGATGGTCGCAGATCCTAAGTGTCTTTTCCATGGAGATTACCTTGGTGGCCTGAGAGTGCGGAAATATTTGTATACATGAAGATATTTCTGCATTATGTGCAATTATATAGCTTTTATATTATTAAATAACTTTGCGACCCAAAAGAAGTACAAAGGCTTAACATTTAAACTATATAATACTCTAAAATGAATCTATCATTCCGACTGAGGTATCTTCCATCACCAAAGAGTATTATTAATATGCTATGCAGTATTTAAAGGCTTTGGAAGCACGGGCTAGTTAAAGAAGTCAGACTTTCCGCCGATGTTTCAATCCTTTTGCGTGGACATCTGGGGATTTTGTCCACTATTTGAAATTGTCGGGAATATACTACAAAATGCATTTATGAGAAGTAATGGGGAGGTTGTGTCATAAAAAACTTATAGAACGGTGTACAATAATTTCATAAATGAGGGAAATGAACTTAATTGCCACTAGAGATCAAATTTCATCTTTTGACTTTTTTTTTAAATATGAATATATAAGGGGCGTTCAAAAAGAAATGGGCCGGAGTCTGGAATGCGAAAACCGGTGACAGGATGGCGTGTGTAATGAAGTGTGGTTCCGACCAGAGCGTGTAAGTTCACAGCCCGTCGCTAGAGGGCACGCGAGCATGTCACGTGACTATACACAGCTAGCAGCAGCTGCCAGTCGTATTGCAACAGTGAAATGGAGGCGTCAAAAGAAGAGCAAAGACGTGTTTGTTTTCTGACAGCGCAACGGACATTCATCGACGAATGTCACAAGTATACGGCAAACACTGCAGGTCCCTTACAAGGGTCAAGGCGTGGCACAAGCGCTTCAGGGAAGAACAGGTGTCATTAGATGATGATGCATGGTCTGGAGCACCACACTGCAGGTCCCTTACAAGGGTCAAGGCGTGGCACAAGCGCTTCAGGGAAGAACAGGTGTCATTAGATGATGATGCATGGTCTGGAGCACCACACTGCAGGTCCCTTACAAGGGTCAAGGCGTGGCACAAGCGCTTCAGGGAAGAACAGGTGTCGTTAGATGATGATGCATGGTCTGGAGCACCACACTGCAGGTCCCTTACAAGGGTCAAGGCGTGGCACAAGCGCTTCAGGGAAGAACAGGTGTCGTTAGATGATGATGCATGGTCTGGAGCACCACACTGCAGGTCCCTTACAAGGGTCAAGGCGTGGCACAAGCGCTTCAGGGAAGAACAGGTGTCGTTAGATGATGATGCATGGTCTGGAGCACCACACTGCAGGTCCCTTACAAGGGTCAAGGCGTGGCACAAGCGCTTCAGGGAAGAACAGGTGTCGTTAGATGATGATGCACGGTCTGGAGCACCACACTGCAGGTCCCTTACAAGGGTCAAGGCGTGGCACAAGCGCTTCAGGGAAGAACAGGTGTCGTTAGATGATGATGCATGGTCTGGAGCACCACACTGCAGGTCCCTTGCAAGGGTCAAGGCGTGGCACAAGCGCTTCAGGGAAGAACAGGTGTCGTTAGATGATGATGCATGGTCTGGAGCACCACACTGCAGGTCCCTTGCAAGGGTCAAGGCGTGGCACAAGCGCTTCAGGGAAGAACAGGTGTCGTTAGATGATGATGCACGGTCTGGAGCACCACACTGCAGGTCCCTTGCAAGGGTCAAGGCGTGGCACAAGCGCTTCAGGGAAGAACAGGTGTCGTTAGATGATGATGCATGGTCTGGAGCACCACACTGAAGTATTGGCCGAGCCGTGGTTAGACCACTCGCCTCTCACCTAGAGCCCAAGCGACCGCATTTGAGATTTGTGGTGGACAAAGCGGCGCTGGGGCGGGTTTTCTCCGGGTTCTCCGGTTTCCCCCGCCATCGTATTCCATCGGTGCTCCATCTTCATTCATGTATCATCAGTGTCACCGCCTGCGGTGCCATAAGTAGTTGAAGCGGGCTTCAAACAATACAACAACAAAAAATAACACTGCAGTATCGATGACATCGTCCAGCTGGTTGATGCAATCATTACCCAGGACCGCCGAGGTCGAAGGAATGACTGCACTTGCCCAATGGGTGCCTACAGTCTTCAACCACAACAACTGTCTGGGTCATCTGCAGCGCTATGCTAGGGAAGGGAATGAATTCCTGACACGATATGAGTCATGATTTCATCACTTCGAACCAAAATCAAAACGACAATCCAGGGTCACCACCATCGAAGTCATCCACAAGAGTGCAGCAAATGTTATGCTGACGTTCTTCTTTGACCAATATGGCCCCCTTCTGCGGCAGGGACAACAGTGAATGCCCACCGTTACTCGCAAACCTTCGCCAAGCGATCAAACCAAAACGACCAGGCAATCTCAACCATGGGGTCATACTGCTCCACAACAATGCAAAGCTTCATACGGCTAACACAGTCCTGCAGAAATTCAAATGGGAGGTTCTCGGCCACAGTCCAGACCTCTCTCCCTGTCATTACGCCATATTTGCTCCCCTTAAAAAGACTCTGAGGGGCAAACGTTTCACCTCGGACGACGACGTCCAGCTGTACGTGCGGAAGTAGTTCACATTGCAGTCCCGGGAATTTTATGAGACAGCCATTCACCGCCTTGTGTCACAGTGAGACAAGTGTCTCAACAGCCAGGGCCAATACTTCTAACTGGTTTCGGTACTGATGCCTCTGAGTCATTTCTTTTTGAACGCACCTTATATTTAAATTTCTTAAAGAAATAACCTCCAAAATTATATATTTAGAATAATAACCTGCGCATCAATAGTAATTATACAAAGAGGGGAAACTATATCAGGGTATTATAATCAAGATCACAAGCTTATTTTTCTTGGTGGTTACAAACTATGTGACATCTAAAATGTATAGGGATGAACTGGTGTCTATATATAAAAGCGGGAGTTAAACACTATCCCCCCCAAAAAAAAATATTCACCTGCATCTCTTCATTTTGTTGCACAATGTGAAAACCGTTTAACGATTATGGTATGAAATAAATAATGGAACTAAGAATATGGTCTAAACATTAAAAATTTCACTTAATACTATGATTTAGAGCTACTATGACAATATGATTGAAATTCAGATAATTGTTTCACCTTGTTAGCAGGAAGGTTACAGAACTCATAAACACAATATACGCAAATATTTCACACCCATCTGTGGGAATATAAAAACAATATACGAATATCTCACACCCATCTGTGAAAATATAAACACAATATACCCGAATATCTCACACCCACCTTTGAAAATATAAACACAATATACCCGAATATTTCACACCCATCTGTGAAAATATAAACACAATATACCCGAATATTTCACACCCATCTGTGAAAATATAAACACAATATACGCGAATATTTCACACCCATCTGTGAGAATATAAACACAATATACCCGAATATTTCACACCCATCTGTGGGAATATAAACACAATATACGCGAATATTTCACACCCATCTGTGAGAATATAAACACAATATACGCGAATATTTTACACCCACCTGTGAGAATATAAACACAATATACGCGAATATTTCACACCCATCTGTGGGAATATAAACACAATACACGCGAATATTTCACACCCATCTGTGAGAATATAAACACAATATACCCGAATATTTCACACCTATCTGTGGGAATATCAGGGTTTTACATGCACTATCAATAATATTAAGGACTATTGACAATTAAGGAAATCATAAACACAACATATTCGAATATTTCACACCCATCTGTGGGAATATCAGGGGTTTTATATGTACTATCAGTAATGTCAAGGGCTATTGAGATTTTAGATCTAAGGAGTAAAGGGAAAGATGTTTCAATTAAGACTTCTAGATCACTGTATAACACATTTAAAAATAAACACGAAGGGAGGTAAATTTAATTATTTAAGTTTATATTTGAGATCTTAAAGCTACCCATTCAAAGGTGACTAAGCCAACTGGTGAATATAATTCCATTGCTTTTAAGGGGACCCGGCAAGGGTAAAAATACATTTTTTGTTTTTGAATGTAAAAATACTAGAGAAGGTTTTGAGCAAAATGCTTCAATTTTTATCTTTATGTCACCATTCTAAGGATTTTTACAGAGTATTTACCAAGGGGCTACATTTAGTGAGCGCGGTTGGTAAATTTATTGACTTTTGTTTTCTGTGAACGGAATTAGTATATGTAAAGTTCCCGTTTTTTAGGAAGCAAATGTTGTGGGAAATGTTTGAAATGGCCATACTGATTTTGGTAACATTACTGATTTACCATGGCAACCTAACCTATCCAGTTTGTTTTGTGTAAACATCTTTGTTTGTTATTGACGTGATTGTGAATATTTTGTTGTTGTGTTTGTTATTATTTCAATTTGTTTACAATGCCACGACACAGTAATAGGGTTTTCAGAAAGCAGAAGAATTTTGGAATACCAAAAGATATCACTGCAAGTAATGTTGATATTACAGATCCATATATGGATGTTGAAATAAACACTGAAGTAGGTAAAAGTAATAGTGTTGGTGTGAGGTGTAATAGTTCTTTTAAAAAGAAACAGCAGAACTATGGAGATGAATATAATAATGTATTGAAATATGCTGATGAAAATAGAACTAATGCAATAATCACCATTCAAAATTATTATAAGACATTCTTCATAACCCGAACAGTCCCTCCTGTGGTGCAGGAATGTACTGAGAAGATTAGTTCTAACTTTGGAGCTCGATATCTCAAAACTATTTTTTGATACATAAGGAACATTTTCTCAGAAACTGTTAGACAAATAAAACTCATACTTTTAGGCATTATGTTTATATAAATGATAAACATTTTAACAGGGCCATTTTTGGTAAAGATTCTACAGGACGTCCAGATTGAAAATGTTGAAAATACTAACCTGAGCAATAATAATTCACATGGAACGTGTGTCTTGTGATAAATGTGCCCACTTTGAGTTGCTGTGTCCCATCCACACGCCCTAATTAAGATATTTCCTTGTATACAAAACTCGTCGCAAAATGTAAACAACATACTCCGTTTTGCATAACTATACTGCCAACCTGTTCTTTTCACGAAATCCGCGAGTCTTCTGTTCTGTTAAGCATGTGTTGCTCGTATGCTTTGGCGAAACCACTGGAAATGCCTAAAAGATAACTACAAAAATAATAATAAATTCATTTATACATTAATCTAAACCTAACGTAATAGACAGATTGCTGCTTTTGTTAGCACACATTAGTGAAAGCAGTGGAAGTTACTAAAAGCAAATTCACGAAAATCAGATATTTACACACTCACTAGCCTAGAGCTAACCGATACCATGCTCGCTTCGCTTGCATTCTTTGATTACAATAGTGGAAACTAATAAAATCAAATTACACGAAAATCAGTTTATATATACACACACTAACGTAGAGTTAACTGAGCGCATGCGAGCGAAGCGAGCATGCTTTTTTTTTTTTAAAGTGCTAGTAGTAAAACAGATTACAAACATCAATTTTACACACACACACACACGGCCACGCCGTGGCCGAGTGGTTAGACCGCTTGCCTCTCACCTAAACGGCCGGGGCTCGATCCCAAGCGAACGCATGTGAGATTTGTGGTGGACAAAGCGGCGCTGGGACGGGTTTTCTCCGGGTACTCCGGTTTCCCCGGCCATCGCATTCCACCGGTGCTCCATCATCATTCATATATCATCAGTGTCACCGCCTGCGGTGCCATAAGTAGTTAAAGCGGGCGTTAAACACCACCAAAAAAACACACACACATACACTAACACACACCTAATGAAACCAGTGAAAATTACTGAAACTTACACAAAAAGTTTCTATTACACATACTCACTACTATAACCAGCTCATTTAAAAAAATCCAAATTAAAACAAACACCAAAAAACTTCTCTAAATAATTTTTGAAGTAAAACATTATTGCTTAAAGTGCAGAACCGTAACCCACAGAATTGCTATAGAATCGCATTTCTTCCTTAAAACTGTACAATCCCTTAGGTATCAGTATATACGACAGCTTGCCATGTCGCGGTATTAATTTTATTACTGTTGGCAGCTACCGCCATAATGAATAATAGAGACGGTAACAACGAAAACCTTGTAAATAACTACATGAGCGCTCTTAACGGCCGAATAGTATACTACGAAATCTGGATCCCCAAAGGAATAAATACCCTATTTTTAATATTGTCTACAGATTTGACATTTTATAGTGATTATTATGATACTTTTAATTAAAAAATTGACTACCGTAAAAAATGATTCACTCTTCAAATAATTATTCCGCCAAAAATCCCATATTAAAGTGTGTACAAAAGTCCATATAATGTGCGGTAAAATTTTGAACTAGATACAATAAATATTTTCTGAGAAAGTGTTCCTTAAGAGCTTAAATTTTAACATTGTCTTTATATGCCTTACTGGGTCCCCTTAAATGATTTGTTTTTTCTTTTGTTTATAAACAGGTGACTTTAGTTTCTGTGTTGCTAGCTCTTTCTACCACCACTAGACACAAATGCATGGCGTTGGAGACATGGGCGACGTCATTGAACCCATTCCTGTGGCAGAAAACGGCGGAGAAAATGCTGGTGCTTGACAGTATGCAAATGTGTATGCTTCTCTAATTAAAGGACTCAACTTCTACATTGAAGCTAATAGAAAACAATTATTTCTTTTTTTCATTTTTTATACCTTCGGCTTGATATTTTATTTTATAAAATTTGATAAATAATAGATTTATAAATACTATTAAAATAAACATAATTTAAAAAATCTGACGTGTTCGATTCAAATGACTTTCTCTACATCTCTGCAACAAATTATTGTTAAAAAGCTTATGCTTCTATTTACTTAGTACTTATTGAAAGAAATTAGCAGAAATAGTCTTATCACTTGCTTCCTTGTAAATATAAGCGAAATAAGGGAGTAGCATAGGCTAAAATAATGGTCAAAAGCTGGTTGCTATGTGACTGAAGTTCCTTTGAAATTTGTAGGCTTTCACGGCCGGAGTCAGTATAAGAAAAGTTATTATCCGTGCTTGTAGACCGTGGTCTACTGGGCTCCTTCATCTTCCCAGACGTTTCGTCTGCAGCTGCGGATAATAATAATAATAATAATAATAATAATAATAATAATAATAATAATAATAATAAATTTTCTTATGAAGTTCCTTTGTTTGTGTGGGTCGGAGTTTACAAATTCCTGTATGAGAAAGGTATAGGTTTTTTAAAGCTTAAACCAAAAACCAGGAATAACTGAAAAACGATCAACTCCATGAAAAAATGTATATAACATAAATTGTGGGTTTTAGCGTGCTCTTCATTTTTTGTGTGGTAAGATTTTGTCCATCTCTTACGGTTATGCAAAATTCAATAAAAATCACTCAGAATAAAGAGGTCTTTAGAGGCTATTCCCAGAAAATTCAAGATATACGTTTTATTTGGCATGTAAATATCTTAAATATAAGAGATTTTAATCAGAATCGTTAGAGCCATTTTAAGAAAATAAAAATTTTCGAAAAAAGTTCTATGTAAAAGGTAGTTCGGAGTGGGGGAAATTTTCTCAAAATCTTCGTGTCGCATTCTTGGAAGATGCTAAACTTAAATACCAAGTTTGGTATTTAACGGTCTTTTCATTTTTGAGCTATGCTAGCCTAAGACACACAGACACACACACACACACACACACACACACACACACACACACAGATACACATGCACACATACGGACCATTTTCTGAAAATCCTCTTTTTGAATTCAGGGGGACCAAAAACATGTATTTCCGGTGAAATCTCGGAATTGAATTTTTGGGTGCAATACAATACCTTCTCTATACACTATGTACATAATACGTGTAGAGAAAGTAAAAACATCTCATGTGTTCCATTCATATGACTTTCTCTACACCACTGTGACACATCATTGTTAAAAAGCACATTCTTCTATATACTATGTGATAATAGAAATTAACATTAGCGGCGATTAATTGCTTCCTTGTGAGCAAAAGGAAAATCAGGAATAACTAGGCTAAAACGATAGTCAAATATTTTAAAAGTTAGTTGTCCTGTGTTTGAAATCAAGGCAGCGAGAAAAGTTTAAGTATTTTAAATCTGAAACAGATAACTTGAAATATCTCAGAAATGATCAATTCCACGAAAGATCACTTATAGTGCATCTATTGTGTGTTTTAACGAGATCTACATTATTTATGTTGTAAGATTTTGTCTATCTGTTACGGTTTACCAATTAAGCAAAATTCAGCAAAATTCATCTAAAAGAAAGAAATCTTTCGAGGCTATTCCTAGAAAATTCAATATATACATATTATGTTTTGTGTAAATATTTTAATACGCCGTATTTTAATTAAAATTATTACATCCATTTTTGAGAAAATGAAAATTTTCGAAATTTTATCTATGTAAAAGGTAGTTTGGGGTGGTGGGATTTTTCTCAAAACTTAAATACCAATTTGGTATTTTACCGACTTTTCGTTTTAAGTTATCGTGTTCACAGGCACACGGACACATGGATACACACGCGGACCTGTTTCTGAAAATGCCTTTTTTGGATTCACGGACCCTAAAACATATATTTCCGGTAAAATCTCGGTATTTAATTTTTGGGTGGGATTCAATACCTTCTTTATACTCTTTGTATGTAATACATGTAGAGAAAGTAAAAATAAACTGCCTATGTCTAATTAGAGAAATGTAATCTGGCTTGGAAAACTTTAACCATGTCTTACCAGTTCCTCTTGTTGATCTCTTTTTCTTTCTTAATTTTTTTTATTGAAGTCGTTTTAGTTTTTTTTTATTGTTTTGTTATATTACATATTTACCTGACAAATAAACTATACACCTTTAATTTTCTGGAAATAGTATCTGAAGACTACTTTATTCAGGATGAATTTTACGGAATTTTGCTTAACTGCTAAACCGTAAGAGATGGACAAAAATTACCACACAAAATATGTAGAGCACGTTAAAATACACAATCTATGTTATATACATTTTTTTCCTTGTTTTTAGTTTCAGCGTTGAAAAACTTATACTTTTCTGAAACAGGAATTTGTCAACTCATGTCCATACAAACAAAGGAACTTCAGTCACATAGCAACCAGCTTTTGACTATCACTTTAACCTATTGCTACTTCCTTACTTCTATTTACAAGGAAACAAGTAATAAGACTATTTCTGCTAATTTTTCTCGATTAGCGTGAAGTAAATAGAGGCATAAGCTATTTAACAATAATTTGTTGCAGAGATGTGGAGAAAGTCTCACACACACAGACATACAGAGACGCACATTTACATGCACACACACGGACCTTTTTACAAAAATGCTCTTTTTGGATTCAGGGGGACCCAAAACATATATTTCCGGTGAAAATTTTTGGGTGGAATGCAATACCTTCTCTATACACCTTGTACTTAGTACCCGTAGAGAAAGTAAATATCAGATTTGATCCATTCACATGACATTCTCTACTTGTTCTTCAAAGAAACTGTTCTTACAAAGATTATTCTTTTGTCTAAATCATGCTGATGCAGTGCATTAGTTGCGTGTAGATAGACACTGGCACTACTTGTTCTGTTCACCATTTTGTATAAGCCAAATCAAAATTAGTACTTATGCTGTATGTTTTAAAAGAGTGTAAATAATCTCAAACAATTTTATTTTATATACAATTTTATTTTATATACAATTTTATTTTATTTTATATTTTGAATACGCAATGCAATAAGCAATATCTCTGTAAAACATTTCAGGTTAAACATTTGTTAATTAAAAGTTCGCACGTAAATGATACTGTTTTTATGATTACTTCCGGTGTCTAAACTCATAACACTTCCGTTTAACTCCATCTTTTGTGCAAGCGACGAGAGGTTTATTACTAGTGGTGGAAGGTCTACCAACATTAGCTTATCAACATCAATGAACAAGTTTTAAGCGCGTAATGCAGCTTGCTTGGGAAGAGAAATTCTTTTGTTCTGATCATAAAGAAATGTGACTGTATACTATGTGACAAGCTCCTTAAAGGAATGTATAGAAGCAACATAGAGAGATATTATAGACAGTGTTGTAGAAGTAAGAAGCATAGCCGACTAAACACAGATGTTTAATCGTACCTTAATATTAAACATATATATTAGATTAAAACAATATTAGCAATTCTTCTTTATCTATTTGTACCTAAATTAGGACCGGAACGTATGGAGCAGATTGGAATATTGAAAGTCGAAACTCCAGGAGGAGTAGACAGGAGACTAATGACTAGATTCCATTGTCAGTTACATATCTGTAAGGTAAGCTGCAAAATCGTTGAAGGTTTTTAGTGATTAGCAATTTATTTGTGCAAATCTTTAGTAAATGTGGTGCCTGAACAAAAGGAACACTATGAAAACAAAAGTTTGCATCGCTGTGCCGCAAGGAGAAGAAAGAAGATATTTTTCTCTCGTCAATCACGAAGTAAAATCTAATTCTTCCCAATGTATAGTTTATTAACTTCCTTAAATGAAAGTTCAGACGTTTATACTATCGCGCAATTAAGGCTGTTTATTTGAGGAGTAAAGGTTGACTTATCAGTTGAGGAAGCTTTACTAAACTGCAGTGGCGGCTTGTGGATTAAAAATTTAGGTGTTCACAAAATCAGCAATGTACCACCGCCGCAGCCGCTACTGCTACCGCCGTCGCCGCAACATCAAATCCGGTAATATTAGAAACAATGATAGTTCCTAATAAGCAAAATTATAAATTTGTTACACAAATCGTCACCCACTCAGTATTGTAAAGATGTTGAATTTCTTAGTCTCCGAGAGTTAACAGCAATATGAGGTGATGAAGGGGTGAAGTCCTTTGATGCAGTTCATGGGAAGAATGATATTTTTAGTGAATAATGCTTACATTGTCTGAATTACGCAATTAACACAAAATTTATTTGTACAGAAATTCCACGCGCCGGTTTTTCAAATGTGCAAACTTTTCTATCACTCGGTGATTAAAGCATTTTATGCTGTTGACCAGTTTCTTCTCAATAGCAAGCATTTGCCTGCGCTGAAAGTCGGTCTTCACCCTCGTACTCCTGGTAAAGGTTTTTAATTCTTTTTATTGTGGAAAAGCACATTTCTGGTTCTGATGTTGTCATGGTCGTAATGATAACAATCTTCAGTAGCTCGGTTAATAGCGTAAAAGTTCCTTCGTTGAAGTTGTTTTCTGTTTTGAACTGCTTAACTCTCTCTTAAGCTTAACTCTCGCATAAAATGCAAATTACTAAGAAAAATAGCGCGTCTCACAAAGACTGCAGTTGCACTTCCGGATAGTTTCAACTACATCTCAAAGATAGCACCACCTCCCGCTGATAAACAGAACTCTGGAGGTGTTAATGTGCACGGTCGCACTGTGCTCATTTCTGGCTGTAAAATTCCGAGCTGTTTTGTTGCCCGCGCAAGCGCAGAGCTGTTAAACGTTAGTTATACGCTAGCACACGAGGCCTGTGCTACAAGCGTTGTTGCCACATACTCAGGTTCTCGGCTGTGTTCAATCCGAAGAGCAGAGCGTGGCATATTTAAACAAGTGGCACCGGATAGCGCATTTTATTAAATGTTTCCTGAAAGAGAAAAAGGAGGTTCACTGAGAAATTTTGGAGGTTCACGTGCTCTTGTGCTCCTACACGGCAGCCGCCGCTGCTAAACTGAAAGGGAATGGCTTTTTTGAGGTGTTGTTTCATTGTTGTTTTGAAAAATACAGGTTGAATATACCCAAGCTAGTATCAGTTTCTGCTATAATAGCAGAAAAGAAAGGTTTAATGGAAAAGTTAAAACATTACTTTAAAAAATCTACTACACTCACTCACATGACTTTGTCTACCTGTTCTACAAACCAACAAAAGATTCTTCTTCTTTCTAGTCCATGCTGATCGAGATAAGCATTAGCAGAGAGGTCTTATTGCTTTCATGTAAGTTGAAGGGGGCTAATGAAATACACTATACTAAAGCAATAGGCGAATGTTTCTAAAAGCTGTTGCTATGCGATTTTTATTTAAATTAGCTTCTTTGCATGGCCAGGAGTAAAATAAAATAAAATAAACAAGAATGGCTTTCTGTTTGAAAAAAGTGTACTTAATAGTTTAAAATTTAAACTAATAACAAGGAATATCTTGGAAAGGATCAGCTCTAAAACAAAACTGTAAAGGACACAAATTGGGAGTTTTTACAAGTTTTTTTCTTATGGAGTACATTCTTGGCTGCCTCTTAGGGTTTAACCGTTAATGGAACGGTATTTACAATAAGAACTTCAGAGCCCATTCCCAGGAAATTGAAGATATACATTTATTAATCAAATAAATATCTGTAACATAGGATATTTTAATCAAAATCTTTTGAGAAAATCAAAATCTTCGAATTTTTTTCCATGTAAAGGGTATTTACTACTGTGTCAAGAAAGTTCCGGGAATGGTCAACAAAACACAAAAAATGAAATATTCATCCAATTTTATTTTATCGCCTTCAAAGTAGTCCCCTTCTGAAATTATACATTTATGCCAACGAATAATTCAATCATCAAAACATTTTTTGTAGGCACTTTTAGGAACCGATATCAATTGCGCCGCGAATTTTCCTTTATGTCTTTTATCGACTGAAAACAGGTGCCTCGAAGTGGTAACTTGAGTTTTGGAAAGAGAAAGAAATCAACAGGAACCAGATCAGGTGAATACGGTGGTTGTTCGATGAAATTTGTTGAGTTTTTGGCCAGAAATTCGTTCACAATAATAGCCTTGTGAGCTGGTGCGTTATCGTGGTGCAGAATCCATGAGTTGTCGTTCCACAACTATGACCTTTTACGTCGTATTTGTTCTCTCAAACGCCACATAACGCTCAGATAATAGTCTTTATTTACCATCTGACCTTCTGGCAAGAACTATGAGTGCACGACACCGCGATAATCGAAAAAAACTGTCAACACGACCTTCAGTTTTGATCAAGTTTGACGTGCCCTTTTAGGTTTCGGTTCAGTTGGAAGGCGCCATTCGGCAGCTTATTGACTGGTTTAAGTGTCAAACTCGTAAACCCAAGTCTCATCACCAGTTACAATGCGTTTCATGAATGTGGGGTTGTAACTAGCTCGTTCTAGCATGTCTTCAGCAATCCTTACGCGATTGAGCTTTTGTAGAAAATTTAAGTCTTTCGAAACTAACCGAGCTGCAACGCGTGTCATGCCCAAACAATCGTTTAAAATGGTACGAATCGATTCGTGAGACACAGAAAGTTCAGTGGCAATCTCTCTCAGACCTAAATGACGACTTTCAGACACCACTTTCTTCACTTTAGCGATGTTCAGTTCAAACCGTTGATGGCCGACCAGAGCGAGGCAAATCTTCCACCACATCTCGACCACTTTTAAATTCACTGTACCACTCATATGCACGTGTTTTTGATAAAGTTGATTCATCGTAAGCCCTCTGTAACATTTTCAGCGATTCGGCACACGAAATACCATTTGCAATGCAACATTTGAGACAGATTCTTTGTTCAATATTTGTATCCATTGTAAAATCACAAATCACCTTTGAGATGAACTAATAAAATGGCGTACTATAAACAAACTAGATGATAGATGACGATCAAACTCCGCGTGGGTATAGAGGAAAGTTGTACCGACCAAGCGACAATAATTTCGAATCCCCTTTTAAACAGGATTTTTAAATGATCAATTCCCGGTACTTTCTGGACAGAATGTAGAGCGAGGGATTTTCTAGAAAATCTTCGTGCCGCACCCGCAGGAGATACTCTAATATTAAGTTTGATAATTAATGGGGTAATGCTGTCTACAGAAGCAGACACACGCGGACAAACGGACACATATACACTAATGTTTTTCTAAAACTCTATGTTTATTCAGGGTGTCTTAAAACATATATTTCACGTGAAATCTCAGGATCGAATTTTTGGACGGAATATAATTCATTCTCTATCTACTATACATGTCGTATATATCCACTAAGAATTGTTATTATTGTTTATTAGCATATTAATGTTTTATAGCAGGAGCTGGATTCCGCCCTCCTGCAGAAAGGATCAGTACGTCTATAACAACAGCGCCAATGATTACCTTACCCGGGCAAGCAAAGCATTGCGTGCCTCCCATCAAAACGACCCAGGAAGTTCTTAATCTCCATCCCGTCTTTTATCCGGTTGATCGGTTGTCTTACCATCAGGTTTTATCGCTAGGCAGATGTGCACCAAAGACTAGGATCCAAAGCAGTTATATATTTGTTGAGTAAATATAATCAATAAATGTTATTTATTATTCTTGTTCTTCTGTTAACTTGAAAGGTAAAAATCACAATGACAAATCATGTAAGTCAACACTGGGGTACGCTATCTCAAGAGAAGTTGAGGGCGCCTTGTTTTATTGGGAAAACTGAGTCACAGAAAATTTCACGACATGCGAACACTGCTTTTGAAGCTTCAACAGCAGACCAGCGGCACAGAAAGCCGAAGATTCGAGGCTCGAATTCTGTACATAGCATTGGATCTTGCTTAATTTTGATTCTATCTCTCAATAAATACTTTTGCTTGCTTAATACTAAAGCACGCTAACACCGTTCATGGTCTTTCTTCCACGAGTTTGGTTCTTGAAGATACGTCGTACAGTTCCAAAGCTCAGCAGCATAATAACTTTGCTCAATAAGGTCAATAACTTTCAGTTTTTGTCAATGTCCTTTGTACCTCTTAAATAAGATACTATATAATAACTATTACAGTATATACAACACGATGGCATCAAAACATTTCATACTTTTTTTTCCACACAAACCGTGTGTAGGATACACAGGGTATACATAAAGGCATATCGGGGTTTTAGCTCTTTATAATATTTATTACATTCAACTTACACTTATAAATGATATGTCAAATGAAAAAGCAACTCAAACAGTTTTGTTTGTTGGCACAAGTGCACATGTGAGTGCAATGTTTCTGCCGCTATCCGCTAGATAGCGGTAGTAGCAAAGATGGCGACTAGTAAACAGAAAGCGTTTTGTTTTTTGCAGTTGGCAAAGACCGAATCTATAGTTACTGTGCAACGTGCATTCCATAGTAAGTTCGGTTGTGATCCTCCTAGTGATGAAAACACTCGTAGATGGTATAATCAGTTTGAAGATACCGGCTGCCTTTGTAAAGGGAAGAGCACGGGACGACCAGGAGTAAGTGAAGAGACTGTTGAGCGAGTGAGAGAGTCGTTCACTCGTAGCCTAAAGAAATCAGTCCGGAAGGCTAGTCGTGAGTTACAAGTTCCTGTGTCGACTGTTTGGAAAGTTGTAAGAAAACGCTTACAGATACGTCCTTACCGTTTACAGTTATTACAGGCTCTAAAGCCGACAGACCACAGATTACGTGTCAAATTCGCAAACGACATGACGATTCTGTGGATCGTGTTGTTTTCAGTGATGAATCGACCTTTTGCCTTAGTGGACATGTTAACACTCATAATGTGCGCATCTGGGGCTCAGAAAATCCTCACGAGTTGGTACAAATGCAACGAGATTTCCCTAAAGTGAAATTTTTGTGCCGTATCCCAGCAAAAAGTTTATCAGCCTTTCGTTTTTGGTGAACCTACTGTAACTGGCACTTCTTACCTTGATACACTAGAGCAATGGCTCTTCCCTCAGTTGGAAGAAACTGAGCCAGAGCACTTCATTTTATAGCAGGATGGTGCGCCACCTCACTGGCATAACGAAGTACGCAATTGGTTGAACATCACTGTACCCGAGCTTTGGATAGGCCGCAAGGGCCACAAAGACAGGGCTTGCTATGCATGGCCTCAACGTTCTCCTGACCTAACGCCATGCGATTTTTACCTTTGGGGTTTCATCAGGATCGTATGTACGTGCCTCCGCTACCAGCTGATCTCCCTGAATTAAGAAACCGGATTGAAGCAGCTGTTGCTACAATTACTGAATGCATACCTATCAACGTTTGGGAAGAACTCGGCTATAGACTTGATGTGTGCCGTGTGACAAAGGGTAGTCACATTGAACATTTATAAGCTTCTTGGTAAAACTGTTTGAGTTGCTTTTTCATTTGACATAGCATTCATAACTGTAAGTTGAATGTAATAAATAGCATAAAGATTTAAAACCCCGATATTCATTTATATACACTCTGTATATTGGATGAGTAGAATCAGACTGAAAAATTGAATGCCACAGCCGGGATATAAACCAAGTATCACCTGTTCTCCAGCCGGTTGCTCTAATCACTACCATGCCAACATGCCAATACAATTAAATTCCCTAACTGTCTCGCATGTTGCCATGGTAGTAGCAACCGGCTGGACACCTGGAGATCTCTGGTACAAATCTTGACTATGGTATTGCATTTTTTGCAGTTTGATTCTATCTATCCACTCCACACAATGAATGTGTTATGCTCCTTTCCTCCACTTCAGAGCCGGAATATTGTCGTTTATAGGTTGCGGACTGCGCAACAAACTTTTCACATCAAACCAGTAGAAGACGAAAACATATGTGAGTGCCTTTCAGCCACTCAGATAAATGCTTCTGACTAACAACCATTTTGTGAAACAAAAACCGAACATGTGGGAGTGGAGAAAATGCTAAGCTTATTTTTATTTAATTTGTATAAGCACTAACAGCAAAATCTAACACTAACGTAATTTAATTATATGTAACTCGACTGAGCACGTGATTATGTCTTTTATTTTGAAGTTATGGTCATGAATGGAAACAATTTAAATCTACCCAAGTTCATCGAATGTACCCAAAGATATCAGATCTGCTTAGGTTCTCCATGAAATAAGTTTCATAGTTAAAACAACAAACAATCTACCATTATCACGTTCCTTGGGGAATCTACTAGGGTCGGCTTATAAGTCCCGGGTCTCTCAATGAAAACAGCATTTAAAAAAAATTTTTTTGCTTGATTTCTCAACATAATCTTCAGAAAGGTTAATACATTTGTCATACCGGCGTTCTAATTTAATTAAACCATCTCTGTAGTGCAATTCATCAAGGTCCTCAAAACAGCTGTTTACTGCATCAATGACCTCCTCGTTGCTGAGAAATCTTCGTCCTCCAATAAATGTTTTGAGGTGTGGGAAATGGTGGTAGTTACTGGGTGCTAGATCTGGCGAATAGCGTGGGTGTTCAAGCAATTCCAACTTTAATTCGCACATTTTTCCCATTACAATGACTGAACGATGGGCCAGAGCATTGTCGTGATGAAACACGATTTTTTTTATTTTCTAATTGAGGTCTTTTTTCTTTTCATCTCATCATTCAAACGTTGCATTAAGCTTACGTAGTAGTCACCAGTGATACTTTTACCCTTTTTACAAGTAACCAATAAAGATAATTCCCTGTGCATCCCAGAAAACACTCGCCATAACCTTGTTAGCTGACAAAGTTGATTTTGCCTTTTTTGGAATTGCTTCACCTGGCGCATTCCACTGTTTTGACTGTGATTAACTTTCTGGAGAGTAGTAATGTATCCAAGTTTCATTCATGGTAATAAGCCGTCAACTTTTGACCAGGTGTCAACAAACGCGGCACCCATCTTGCACAGACCTTGTGAAAGCCCAAAACATTACTTAAAGTATTACCTACACGTTCTTTTGTTATGCTTACAGCCTCTGAGCCTCTGTTATCTCAAACAATTTTAATCTGCGGTCTTCCAGTTCTACAGGATGAATGTTTTCAATGATCTCTGGAGTTGTCACTTCTACAGGGCGTCCAGAGCGAGGTTCATCACTAGTGCTCGTACGTCCATTTTAAACTCTGCAATCCACCTTTTCATCACTGAATATGAAAGGACAGAGTCTTTCAATGTATTGTCCATTTCCTCTTTGATTTCTTTAGGCGTTAAGCCTTTCAAATAGAAGTATTTAATCACTGCCAGTTTTTCCAAATCCTCAATTTTCGTGAAAACTCTACAGTTGTGTTCTTCAAAATGCTGTCGTTCAAATTAAACAAGCTATTGACCTGTAACTATGGGTAACAAAATAAAAAAAAAAATAAATAAATAAAAAAAAATAAGATCTGCATGTCTACTGTCTTGGCTTCTGGAAGCTATGTCAAAACTATTTTTCCTATTGTTTATTAGAAACAGACATGTTATTCTAATTACTTTCTTCTGTACATTTAGTATATACTTTCTAATGTCTATTTCTACACTAATAATAACATACAAAAACTCCCTACAGTCCCTAATAAAACAACTAAAAAATGCCTATCTTGGTGATAAACTTAAAAATCTAATGTGTTACACTCACATGACTTTCTCTAGCTGTCCTACAAACTTCATACATAAGATTCTTTTTCTTTCTGCACCTTGCTAATCGAGGTACTCATTAGCACAATTTTCTTATTATTTTGTTCCGTATAAGTAGGAAGAAAATAAGGGAATACACTAGTCTAAACCAATAGTCAAATGTTTTAAAAGCTGTCGTTATGCGATTGTCATTACAAATCGCTTCTTTTCTTGGCCAGGAGTAGAACAAAAGAAAAACGGCTAAAAAAAAGTTCCATGTAAAGGGTAGTTTGGGGTGGGGGGATTTTGCTCAAAATCTTCTTGTCGCATACCTGGAAGATACTAAACTTAAATACCAAATTTTGTATTTTAGCTACTTTTCGTTTTTGAGTTATCGTGTTCAAAGACACACGGACACACGGACACACACACACGCAGACCTTTTTCAGAAAATGCTTTATTAGGATACAGGAGGTCCTAAAACATGTATTTCCGGTGAAATCTCAGTATCAAATTTTTGGGTGGAATACAATACTTCTCTTATATTCTTTGCTGGAACTGTAGAGTTGAAAAGTTTTTCTTGAGGAAAGAATTTATAACTTATGTACTTCCATATTTAGTTTAAATTTTTATTTACGTATCCTCTTCTGGGTGTCGTTGATTAATTTTTATTGCGTATTTTCTTGTGGGTGTAATTGTCTCCTCCTAGCTACATCTATCCATCCTTTCGATATTCATAGTTGTCTTCTTGAATTTACTCTGAGGTGTTTCTAAATCTTCTTTGTCTTGCTACTGCTGATGCTCTTCTTGTTGTGTTTTGTTCTTTTGTTGTCTGTGTCCTTGTTGATCTTCTTAAAATTATATGTTCATCCAGCCGTTCTCTTCGCACATCCACGTGTACCTGCCATCGTTTCCCTTACGGATGTGGAGACTATATCCGCCATTTCCTCAAGTATGGAGTATTCATTCCTATTTCTAACTATATCGTATACCCGTTTTCCAGCCAGACTTTTTCTTCCTTCTTGCAGATCTTCGGCGTATTTATTGCATTCAAATATGGCGTGGTCTGGTGTATCGCTGACTTCACATGTTGAGCATAGATGCGTCCCCTTCTTTCCTATTTTGTAGTATTATATGGACCATGCCCTGTTATATATTGAATCCCTCCCTTTTTACTTTCTCTATACTCACTATCTACATAGTGTATAGAGAATGTATTGCACTCCACCAAAAAATTCGATACCGAGATTTCACCGGAAATATATGTTTTAAGGTCCCCTTTATCTAAAAAAAGTATTTTCAGAAAAAGGTCCGTGTGTGTCCGTGTGTAACTCAAAAACGAAAAGTCGGTAAAACACCAAACTTTGTATTTAAGTTTAGTATCTTCCAGGAATGCGACACGAAGATTTTGAAAAAAAAAACCTCACCCCAAACTACCCTTTATATGGAAAAAATTTAGAAAATTTTGATTTTCTTAAAAATGGCTCTAACGATTTTCATTAAAATTTCGTATATTAAAGATATTTACCTAACAAATAAAATGTATATCTTGAATTTTCTGGGAATGGCCTCTGAAGACTACTTTATTCAGAATGAATTTTATGGAATTGTGCATAACTGCTAAACGGTAAGAGATTGACAAAAAACTTACCACATAAACAAGGTAGAGCACGTTAAAACACACAATTTATGTCATATACATTTTATCGTGGAGTTGATAATTTTTAAGATATTCTTGGTTTTTCGTTTCTGCTTTGAAAAACATACTTTTTTCATACAGGAATTTGTTAACTCCTGGCCATACAAACAAAGGAAATTCAGTTACATAACATCCAGCTTTTGGCTATCATTTTACCTATGGTACTCTCTCATTTCGCTTCTACTTACAAGGAAGCAAATAATAAGACTATTTCTGCTAATGTTTCTCGATTAGCATGAAGTAAATAGAAGCATAAGCCTTTTAACTACAATTTGTTGCAGGGATGTAGAGAAAGTCATGTGAATGGAACACATCAGATTTTTAGGTTGTATATTAGTCAGTCTTAGTCTTTCATGGATATTCGGAAACAAGTTATAAGTTCTTCTGCCTTCTGCTATTGAGTTCCACTCTTGTTGCCACATATTTGATAGTCGCGTCCTTATTTCTTTTTTAGTTCTACACGGTATTCCTATAATTTCCTCAACTTTATTATAGTCCCCTCTTTTTAGCCAGAAAAATATGGATACAATGCAGTCTGGAGTCATACTATACGATGCTACCGTCTAACTGGCCTAGTGGAGACATATCTGGGTGTGGTCCGGGACTTATCAGGCGACCTTCGTATAAGACACTACCACACGATGGTCTGTGTAGACTTAACAAATGAATGTGCCAACTGATGTGTGCTAGGAAACTTCATTTGTTAGATGGTATCTTGTAAATGATGATAAAATAAAGACTTAAAGTAAAAAATAGTAAACAACAGTGTTAAGTTAATATTTCTGAATGATATTGTTTTCAAAGCTTTGTTTTCTTATATAACATGTAGGATTTTGAATATTACTTCCTAAAATTCTACAAACTATCAGAATGCCAAACACAAAATTTTGGAAACTTATGAAAATAAGCATGTGTATATGTGCGATGTCGCTTATAACCTAGTAAAAATACTCTACTAGTCATTATACAACGTAGTGCGGTAAGAAGTAATGCAAAAACTACTATGTAAATAATTAGGTAAATTTAGGGAAAGACGTTTGTCTTATAACACTTTTGTGAAGCGGTTCATATAATCCCAATTTCGTAAACTATTTTAAGTTATACCTATTGGAATAAAATGTGATCAAATGTTTAGACTTGATCTACATGTTCGATCCTAAACGAGGAATTAGATAAAAAAAAAAATCTGATGTGTTCCTTTCACATGACTTTCTCTACATCTCTGCAACAAATTATTGTTAAAACGGTTATGCTTCTATTTACTTTATGCTAATTGAGAAAAAATTAGCATAAATAGCTTGCTTCCTTCTAAGTAGAACTGAAAAAGGGAGTACCATAGGTTAAAGTGACAGTCAAAAGCTGGTTGCTATGTGACTGAAGATCCTTTGCTTGTATGGACAGGAGTTGACAAATTCCTGTATGAGAAAAGTATAAGTTTCTCAAAGCAGAAACGAAAAACAATGAATATCTCCTTGAAAAAATGTATATAACATAAAATTGTGTGTTTTAATGTGACCTACATTTTCTCTGTGGTAAGTTTTTTTCCATCTCTTACGGTTTAGCAGTTATGCAAAATTCCACGAAATTCATCCAGAATAAAGTAGTTTTCAGAGACTATTCCCAAAAAATTCAAAATATACATTTTATTTGTCGTGTAAATATTTTTAATATTTGACATTTTAATCACAATCGTAGAGCCATTTTAGAGAAAATCAAAATTTTCGAAAAAAGTTCCATATAAAGGGTAGATAGGGGTGGAAGGATTTTCTAGAAAATCTTCGTGTCGCATCCTTGGAAGATTCCAAACCTAAATACCAAGTTTGGTTTTCAACGGTCTTTTCGTTTTTGAGCTATGCTGCCCACAGACACATACACACAGACACACGGACATTTTGCTAAAAATGCTTTTTTTTAATTCAGAGGGTTTCAAAACATGTATTTCCGGTGAAATATCGGTATCGAATTTTTAGTTACATTACAGTACCTTCTCTATACACTAAGTACATAGTATGAGTAGAGAAAGTAAAAATGAGCACTTGCCTTTATAAAACAAAAGAAAATGCGTTTATATCTTTACATATTTATTCATAGATTTATAATAATAACTATAGGAAACATGTAACAGTAAAGTCGGTCGTTTAAGCCAACAATGTTACATTTAGATAAGTAAAGCACTAGATTATGATGTAAGATTGAAACCAACATCTTCAGGACGGTGCAAATTGTTGTACTCTCAAAATCAGCTGGAGCCTATACCACCATTTCCGCCTACACCGCCGCCTAGCCCACCACCGCCAACACTTCCACCACCTCCTTGGCCAATTCCCTGAGCCATGGTAGCACTAATAGCTACTAACAGCATCAAAAGAACAAACACCTGTAAATGAGGAAAATATAGTTGGTTATTTCCTTCCTTGAGTGGACCAGGGTCCTCTTCAAAGTATTTACAATTTACATACCAAACATTTACAAATAACATGAAAAAAAAACAAATGTTTGAAAACTTATCACAATAAAATGTTATTAACTTGTAATGTTGAGGTTCTTAACAACTCGAGATAAATAGGGTCCGATTAAAATTATTTACAATTTAGATACTAAACATTTACAGATAACATGGATAGGAAAATAAATTTTGAAAACGTATCACAATAAAATGTTATTAACTTGTAAAGTCGAGGTTCTCAACAACTCGAGATAAATAATAATGGCTATACTGGAGACCCGTGATTTGAAAGGTCGTCTGCTGAATATGCGTTCATTTGTCTAAGTCACAAACTTTTCACTTTGGATTAAACATTGGAAACTTTTGGAGAAAAATACAAAGAAATTAACAACTGCATTGTCATATGCCTAGTAGTCTTCAGAGGCTATTCCCAGAAAATTCAAAATATAAACATTTTATTTGTCAGGTAAATATCATTAATATATGATATTTTAATCAAAATTTTCGAAAAAAGTTCTATGGGGTGGGGAATTTTTTTCAGAATCTTCGTGTCGCATTCCTGGAAGATACTAAACTTAAATACCAAGTTTGGTACTTTACCAACTTTTCGTTTTTGAGTTATCGTGTTCACAGACACACGGACACACAGACACACACACAAACACACGGACATTTTTCTGGAGATACTTTTCTTGGATACAGGGGACCCTAAAACATATATTTCCGGTGAAATCTCGGTATTGCATTTTTGTTGGAGTTTAATACCTTCTCTGTACACTATGCATATAGTTCGTATAGAGAAAGTAAAAATGTATATGAATAAATTATGTTTTAAACGAGAGGTGTAGGAAGTTATTGTCTATCTCCTAAGGTTAACTAGTTATGCAAAATTCATTCAGAATGAAGAGGTCTTCAAAGGCTACTGCCAGAAAATTCAAGATAACAATCTATATACCTATTAAATATCTATAATATACGGTTTTTCAATCAAAATTTAATTTTGAGAAAATTAAAATTTTCGAAAATTTTTCCATGAATAGCTTAGATTGAGTTGGCGAAATTTTCCTCAAAATCTTCGTCATCCATCCTTGGAATATACTAAACTTATACCTATATCAAATTAATTATTTTACCGAATTTTGGTTTTTGATTTATCGTGTTCGCAGACACACGAATACACACACAAATATTTTTCTAAAAATGCTTCTTTTGGATACAGACGACCCTAAAACGTCTATTTCCGGTGAAATTCCATTTCGAATTTTTGGGTTAAATGTAATGCCTTCTCTATACACTATGTACATAGTATACGTGTAGCGAAAGTAAAACTGTTTTTTTAGGAATCAGGGGGTCCCAAAAATATATATGCGGTGAAATCTCGGTATCGAATTTTTGGGAGCATTACAATACCTTCTCTATATCTATACTGTGCACACAGTACTTGAAGAGAAACTAAAAATGTATATATACCTCGTTAAAAACACACAATTTATATATATATATATATATTCTTTGAGTTTCTCAAAAATGGCTCGAACAATTTTGTTAAAATACCGTATGTTTAAGTTATTTTTATGACAAACGAAATGTATAGCTTGAATTTTCTGAGAATAGCCTCTAAGATCTCTTTAATCCAGATGAAATTTGCTTAATTTTGCATAACTGGCGAACCATAAAGGATAGACAAAACTTATATACAAATATGTGGTTCTGGTTAAAACACATTATATATGTCAGGTACGATTTTTTTGTAGAATTGACCATTTTCGAGGTATTCCTTGTTAGTGGTTTCAATTTTAAAATACGTATTACTTTTCTCAGAGAGGAAGTTGACTGTTTTCTTTGTGCTTTATTAATAAAACAAAAAAGTAAGCGATTTTCAAAGACAATAAATTTGACTATCACTTAAACATAGTACATTAGTTCTAAACAACTAAGTAGTATAGTTTATCGATTAGCATGGTGTAGAAACAAAAATAATCTGATGTAAGAAATTTGAAGAAAAGCTAGAGAAAATCATGTGAATGTAACACATCAGAGTTTTTTTAAACTTCACTGTTTCAACTTCTTAATCTAATTGTCTAGATAAATGTATTGAGAAGTGCTGGATGTAGAATGTGTATGATATTGATTGGTCTTCATTTCTTCTGCTTTTATCCATTTACATTAATCACTATTTTATACCCTTATATAAATTATCTGTTGTTAATTAATTTCAACTTTCAACTTATGGTTCTTCTGTCCATTATATTCGATAATTTACTTCGGTGAAATCATACCCTTTGATAAAATTTTAGTGAATTAGAGAAAACTTTGACTACATAAACACTCTATGCTACTCCTCCCTCACAAGTAATCAAAATCTAAGGTTTGAGCCTGCTCTTTAAGATTTAAAGTAATAAAACTCTAACATGCCCACAATCAAATGCCAAAAATTATCCTGTGATTATATTTTAAGGAAACTGGGAAATTTTAACAATATGAACATGCATTTACATTAAGAAATATAGATGTCTCTAAAATACTATAGGTATATGCGTATATATTGTGTTCAGTTTGCAACTTTATTTGTTTTCTAGTTTTTCTGAAAAATAATGAAATTCCAAAAACAATTGCAAGATAAACTTGATGTAACTAATTAAAGTAGAGATCTGAAATGGTTACTACTTTGAAAGCATTACCTACACCATTGAATCAAGGCAATTAAACAAATAACCTACCAACCTTTCTCTGGTTAAGCCCTAGCAAAAACAAATAGCTACACAGCAACTGTTTGTAGACTCGCCACGAGCCTACCAGACAAGAATTACAGATGAAAAGCTCCTAATAGTATTTCTACTATAAATGTTTTCCTCTCCATGAAAAGTAGCGACTAAAATTTATATTCAGATACTTTGAACAAAATACTCAACATTTTAAAGTGCATTATACTTAAATCTATAACTTTAGTTGAGTATATTTAATATATTATCTCACACAAGTGTGAAATGCTAAGAAGGAACATTTACGAATAGAGAATTGAGAAAAAAATCTGATGTGTTCCATTCACATAGTTTACTCTAGATCTCTGTTATAAATTATTATTAATAAGCTTATTCTTCTATACACTTTATGCTAACCGAGATAAACACTATCAGATACAGTATTATCGCTTAGTTCCTTATAAGTAGGAGCGAAATAAGGGAATACACTAGATTAAACCAACAGGCACATGCTTTAAAATGTGGTTACTATGGGACTGAAATCCGATTCTTTGGTAGCCAGGAGTTGTATGAGACGAATTTAAGTATTTTAAAACTGAAACAAATAAAAATAAATATCTGATAAATGATGAGTTCCACGAAAAAAACGTATATGACATAAATTGTGTGTTTTAACCTGATTTACATTTTGTTGTGCAGTAAGATTTTGTCTATCTTTTACGAGTAAAATTCATTCAGAATAAAGAAGATTTTAGAGGCTGTTTCCAGAAAATTCAAAATATACATTTTATTGCACATATAAATATCTTAAATATACGATACTTTAATCAAAATCATTAGAGCCATTTTTGAGAAAATCAAAATTTTCGAAATTTCTTCGATGTAAAGGGTAGTTTGGGGTGGGGGAATTTTTCTCAAAATCTTCGTGTCGTGTCCCCGGAAGATACTAAACTTAAATACCAAGTTTGATGTTTTACCGACATTTCGTTTTTGAGTTATCGTGTTCACAGACATACGGACGCACGGTCACACAGCCATGTAGACACACACGGACCTTTTTCTAAAAATCTGATGTGTTACACTCACACGACTTTCTCTAGCCGTTCTACAAACTTCTTACAAAAGATTATTCTTCTTTCTGCACCTTGTTAATAGAATTATTCAGCACAATGTTCTTATTACTTATTTCTTATAAGTAGGAAAAAAAAATAAGAGAATACACTAGGCTAAATCGATAGTCAAATGTTTTAAAAGCTTTCGTTATGCGATTGTCATTACAAATCGCTTCTTTTCTTGGCCAGAAGTAGAACAAAAGAAAAACGGACACTCCCGTCTGAGAAAATTATAAGTACTTCACAGCTGAAACTAATAATGAATACCTCAAAAACGGTAAGCTCCACGAAAGAAATGTATATGACGTAAATTGTGTATTTTAACAATTTTTTGTACAGTAAGTTTCTGTCTATCTCTTACGGTTTACTAGTTATGCCAAATTAAGCAAAATTCATCCAGAATAAACATGTCTTTAGAAGCTATTCCCAGAAAATTCAAGATATAGTACATTTTAGGTAAATATCTTTAGTATACAATATTTTAATCAAAATCGCTAGAGCCATTTTTAAGAAAATCAAAATTTTCGAAAAAGTTCCATGTAAAGGGTAGTTTGTGGTGGGGGGATTTTTCTCAAAATCTTCGTGTCGCATCCCTGGAAGATACTGAACTTAAATACCAAGTTTGGTATTTTAGCTACTTTTCGTTTTTGAGTTATCGTGTTCACACACGGACACACGGACATGCACGGACCTTTTTTGGATTCAGGGGTTCTAAAACATGTATTTCCCGTGAAAACTCGCCATCGAATTTTTGGGTGGAATGCAATACTTCTCTATCCCTATGTACATTGTACATACGGTGCAAGAGAAAGTAAAAATCCTTGTTTGGATGCAGGGGACCCTAAAACGTTCATTTTCGGTGAAATCTAGGTATAGAATGTTTTGTTGGAATGCAATACTTCTCTATCCCTATGTACATTGTACATACGGGGCAAGAGAAAGTAAAAATGCTTGTTTGGATGCAGGGGACCCTAAAACGTTCATTTTCGGTGAAATCTAGGTATAGAATGTTTTGTTGGAATACAATACTTTTTCTATACATTATGTACATAGTAAGTGTACGGGTAGAGAAAGTAGTATCATATAGGTTTTGAATTAATTGCAGTGGAAAATTAAGATCCAATCAGAACAATACTAGTAAATTCCCCATTATGTGCAAAAGTGTTGCTTCCTGTTTTGAAAATCTATGTATCTTTATCTGGGACTCCTTGACGTTTAAATATTAAACATTTTAACAAAAGAAGCGAGGAACTCCACAGTATAAATGTTAAATTTAAAATTTTAATCGACGCATTACCTTAAATCGCCTTAGGAATTCGGAATAATTTAGAATCACAGATTTTTGCATACAAAAGAAAATGCCATACATTATCATATTGTACTTAATGTTCACTTTACAAGAATTGGATTTAAATTGGGTAACATAAATACGAAGACTTTATTTTGCTGTACTATAAAATGTTGGCAAATATTTTATACCCTAGGTGTACATAGAAGTAATAAATTTTTTGATAATAAAACACGTTTAGAAAGGTTTATATCTTATGTGGATACGGAAGAATAATACTTTTCAAATAGTAAAAGATATTTCTAAAATTTATTGTGTTTCGCTATATTTGTCAAATACCCATAACAGAAGATATTTCCATTGATAAACTGATAATTCCAACAAAAAGGAAGGTATTTTAAAATCTTCTTCATTCTCAAGTTCAACCTTTCTAGATCCTAAAATGCCAAAGTCTGCAATTACCACTACCACATATCAACTAGGCTGGTTATTACTTTCTCTGTATATAGAGAGGGTATTGCACTCCACTAAAAATTTTGATACCGAGATTTCACCAGAAATATATGTTTTAGGGTCCCCAGTATCCAAAAAAAGCATTTTCACAAAAAGGTCCGTTTGTATGTGTCCGTGTGTCTGTGAACACGATAACTCGAAAAAGAAAAGTCGGTAAAATACCAATCTTGGTATTTAAGTTTAGTATCTTCCAGGTTTGCGACACGAAGATTTTGAGAAAAATCCTCCACCCCAAACTACCCTTTACATGGAACTTTTTTCGAAAATTTTGATTTTCTCAAAAATGGCTCTAACGATTTTGATTAAAATATCGTATATTAAAGCTATTTACCTGATAAATAAAATGTACATCTCAATTTTCTGGGAATAATCTCCGAAGAGTACTTTATTCTGGATGAATTTTGCGGAATTTTGAATAACTGCTAAACCGTAAGAGATGGACAAAGCTTACTACACGAAAAATGCAGAGCACATTAAAACACACAATTTATGTTATATACATATTTTCGTGGAGTTCATCTTTTTGAGACATTCCTTGTTTTTGGTTTTTGCTTTTAAAAACTTATACATTTCTCATACAGGAATTTGTCAACTGCTGTCCATACAAAGGCACTTCAGTGACATAACAACCAGCTTTTGACTATCACTTTAACCTATGGTAGTCCCTTATTTCACTTCTACCTACAAGGAAGCAAGTAATAAGACTATTTCTGCTATTTTTTTCTGATTAGCATGAAGTAAATAGAAGTATAAGCTTTCTAAGAATAATTTGTTGCAGGGACATAGAGAAAGTCATGTGAATGGCACAGATCAGATTTTTTTTTTTTACATTGCAATTAATGCTGTTCACTCAGTCAATTATTTACTCCATAAAAGCCAAGACACTGATGTCAGAATTTACGGAAAGAATTATCCAGTAAGAATAATGTTATCTGCAAAGTGTTCTTAATATTTGTTATGGATTTAAGTGATTTAAGAAATATATCTACTATTACTCACAAAATACTGGAACATCTTTCAGCAGTTGCAATGCAAGATAATTTTCCAATATGCCCTGACTAGCATTTATATGTACACACGACCTCCATTTAAGTATTTTAAGCAGATAACACATCGTTCATAGCTAAACACGTTTCAATTCCAAATAAAGTGATAGCGTATTTTGAAATGAAACATCGTGAGCATTTTAAGTGCCACGCCATTCTTAAACAGTGGACATAAACAAAGCCACATATTTTGTCCGAATTTGTTTTGAATTTCTATTTAATGTTTTAAAAAAGCTAATATTCCAGAAAGTTAAAAAAACCAAAACATAGCAGGTTGCCCCTTATTGGCAAGATCATATTTTATAATATATGCGGATATTTTGCGGTTTGTTCGTTTATTTGCATAAGAGTACAACAGCAATTTTAACTATTTTAAAAGTATGACAGTTGTCATTTCAGTCATAGATGGTTAGGAATCCACTGTGAATTCACACTTACAATTTAGGTTGCATAAAATTGTGAATTTACTTATTCACACGAAAATAAATTAAAGTTACTTGATATTGCCTTGTTTTCCATTGTCATAAAAACAACTGAGATGCCAAATTGTGGATGAATGAACAAGCAGAGGAAGATCAAGAAAAAATCTGATTGTTTCATTCACATGATTTTCTCTACATCGCTGTAACAAATTATTGTTAAAAGGCATGTTCTTCTATCTACTTTAAGTTAATCAAGATAAACTTTAGCAGAAATTGTCTTAATTTGTAAGTGGAAGGAAAATAAGGGAATACACTAGGGTAAAAGCCAGTTGACATGTGCATGAAATACCTTTCTATGAAGGGCCAGTTGAAAAAAGTTTAAGTACTCTACATCTGAAATAAATAAAAAGGAATATCTCAGAAATGGTCAATTCCATGAAAAAAAAACGTATATGACATAAATTGTGTTGTAAAAAGGGAAATTGTACATCAGATTATAAGCCTAGAGAAAGCAATGTAATATAGTTGTGAATATTTAGTGGTAGAAATGTGCATAAAAGCAAGTTGTTGTAACTTAGGTAATTAAGGCAAGATGAGCTAGCTTAATTCCAGACAATACTTCACCACTTGCTAATGAGTACAGGGTTTAGGCCAAAAAATGGAAGATAGAAAAGAACAAACATAGTAAAAGTGTGACAGGAATAGTGACTTGCCATCAAAGTAGCACAGGGAATTGGAGAATCAGACAAAGCAAGCAGAAAGTTAAAGTGAGTGGGAAACTTTGGTATTGCGTCATGTGGGCGCTATGACGTCAAAACACGCCACAATTTATTTTCATAACTTGTAATGTGATGCTAACAAAGAACCAATAAAAGTTACTGTTACATTTTATGGCGCGAAAGACACGGCAGATCTTTTATGAGGTTGGACTTCGCTTCGAGATTTCAACGAGGCGACACCTACCAGGGAAGCTCCAGCTGAAAAAGAAGTCTGCTACAAAGAAGTAGCCACCGCTGGAGTTTATAACCAAAGCCTTCGGTTCGGCATTGCCGCGGGTCCAACAACCAAAGCCTAAAGCTCTCCGAGCATTGCACTACCGCAGTTTAGACGGGTAGGGGAATAAGCAAGCAGTCGCAAGACTATCTTAAGCGGCTCTTCGACGTCCAGCCCTCTAGTTCCCTTTGCTTTTTAGCACTCGCTACTGTTCTTTTTCTTCGACTATCCATTTTCCTCTTTTAAACCTTTTCTCCATATTTAAACTTCTTTAACACTTTCTATTTTTATTTTCTCTAGCTCCATATGTACAATGTACATAGGGATAGAGAAGTATTGTATTCCACCCAAAAATTCGATACCGAGATTTCACCAGAAATACATGTTTTAGGACCCACTGTATCCAAAAAAATCATTTTCCGAAAAAGGTCCGCGTGTGTGTGTGTGTCCGTGTGTCTATGAACACGATAATTCGAAAACGAAAAGTAGCTAAAATACCAAACTTGGTATTTAAGTTTAGTATCTTCCAGGGATGCGACACGAAGATTTTGAGAAAAATCCCCCCACCCCAAACTACCCTTTACATGGAACTTTTTTCGAAATTTTTGATTTTCTTAAAAATGGCTCTAACGATTTTGATTAAAATATCATAAATTAAAGATATTTACCTAACAAAGAAAATGTATATCTTGAATTTTCTGGGAATAGCTTCGGAAGACCTGTTTATTCGGGATGAATTTTGCTTAATTTGGCATAACTGGTAAACCGTAAGAGATAGACAAAAACTTACTATACAACAAATGTAGGCCTTGTTAAAATACACAGCTTATGTCATGTACATTTTTTTTCGTGGAGCCTACCGTTTTTGAGGTACTCATTGTTATTAGTTTCAGTTGTGAAGTACTTATACTTTTCTCAGACGGGAGTGCTGGTTTTTCTTTTGTTCTATTCCTGGCCAAGAAAAGAAGCGATTTGTAGTGACAATCGCATAAAGACAGCTTTTAATACATTGGACTATTGGTTTAGCCTAGTGTATTCCCTTATTTTCTTCCTACTTATACGGAACTAAATAATAAGAACATTGTACTAATGAGTACCACGATTAGCAAGGTGCAGAAAGAAGAAGAATCTTATGTATGAAGTTTATAGAACAGCTAGAGAAAGTCATGTGAGTGTAACACATCAGATTTTTAAAACTTGTGCTTCTATCTACCGTGCTAATGGAGGTAAACATAAGCAGAATAGAGGGGAAATAAGGGAATACACGAGGCTAAAACGACAGTAAATATTTTAAAAACTGTTTGCCATGTGCATGAATTCCATTTCTTTGCATTACCAAGGGTTGAAAAATTACCGTATGTGAAAAGTTTAAGTATTTTAAAGCTGAAACCAATAACAATGAATATAAACATATGGCCAACTTCTGGAGAAAAAAAATGTATACGACATAAATTGTGTTTCAACGAGATCTACATTTTTTTTTTTTTTTTTTTTTTTTTTTTTTTTTTTTTTTTTTTTGTGTAGAAGGTAAGTTTTTGTCTATCGCTTAGGGTTTACTAGCTATGCAAAAGTCAGTAAAATTCATGAGAACAAAGACGTCTTCTGAGGCTATTTCCAGAAAATTCAAGACATACATTTTATTTGTCGTGTAAATATCTTTAATATGCGGTATTTTAATAAAAATCGTTAGAGCCATTTTTGAGAAAATCCAAATTTTCAAAAGCTTTTCCATGTAGAGGGTAGTTTGGGGAGGGGGAATTTTCCTCAAATGCTTCGTGTCGCATCCTAGGAAATTACTAAACTTATATACCAAGTTTGGTATTTAACCGACATTTCGTTTTCCAGTTATCGTGTTCACAGACACAAGGACGCACACACGAACCTTTTTACTTTCTCTCTACGTACTAGTGTATAGAGAAAATTCGATACCGGGATTTCACCGCTATACATGTTTTACTGTCCCGTGTATAAAAAAAAAGCATTTTCTGAAAAAGGTCCGCGTGAGTGCGTGTTGTTTGTGTGTGTGTGTGCGTGTGTGTGTGTGTGTGGTGTGTCCATGATCACGATAACTTAAAAACAAAAAG
The DNA here is from genome assembly GCA_030762935.1 of Hymenopus coronatus. Lineage (NCBI taxonomy): Eukaryota > Metazoa > Arthropoda > Insecta > Mantodea > Hymenopodidae > Hymenopus > Hymenopus coronatus. Next base: position 139,829,269 of record CM060881.1, on the reverse strand, counting down.
TCGGTAAAATACCAAACTTGGTATTTAAGTTTAGAATCTCCAGGGATACGAATATTTGAGAAATATACCCTCACCCGAAACTACCCTTTACTTGGAACTTTTTTAGATAATTTAGATTTTCTCAAAAATGACTGTAACGATTTTAATTAAAATGTCCTATATTAAAGATAATTACCTCACAAATAAAATGTATATTCTGAATTTTCCGGAAATAGCTTCTGAAGACTACTTTATTATGGATGAATTTTACGGAATTTTGCATAACTGCTAAACCGTAAGAGATACATACGATAAAAAATGTAGAGCACGTTAAATCACATAATTTATGTTATATACAATGTTTTCGTGGAGCTGATCGTTTTTGAGATATTCCTTGTTTTTGGTTTCAACTTTAGAAAACTTAGTCCCATAGCAACCACCTTGAGACTATCACTTTAACATATGGCACTCCCTTATTTCGCTTCTAATTACAAGGAAGCAAGTAGCAAGACCATTCCTGCTAATTTTTTCTCGATTAGCATGAAATAAATAGAAGCATAAGCTTTTAACAATAATTTGTTGCAGAGATGTAGAGAAAGTCATGTGAATGGAACATATCAGATTGTTTGGATTCAGGGGACCCTAAAACGTCCGGTAAAATTTCGGTATATAATTTTTGGGTGGAATGCAGTACCTTCTCTATACGCTATGTACATTGTACGTGTAGAGAAAGTATACGTCTTACATGAAAATCATATTACCTCTAAATCTGATAAGAGTTGAAGTATGAATTGAGACCCTGTTGTAATGAACTGTGTACCCCTGACTTCGATCTTACCACGTATAAAGTATTTCTTCACATATTTCCTCTTCAAAACAATAGATGATGCAACTCCAGAGGCGTATTTCGCATGCCATCGGGAAAACCACTTAAGAGATATGATGTCATCGAAACATCACTGAAATATAGATATGAGCTGACCTTATAGGAAACTATGTTGGAAAATAAAATGCCCAATTTGATTGTGTCATCCTTTATTCATTTTATTCTTTTCTTAGTCCGGTATTCAAGTCACATAAAGAGTAGCTTATATGCAAGAACTTCTTAAGCTGGAGATACTAGAACAAATAATTATTACTTAATATTAATCATTTCGTACATCTTTTATAAAATCTTATTTTATAAATGTGAACTTTTATTGTCCACAGTCATTTAAGTAATACTTAATTTGGAAAAACTCTTATGTGTTCTATTCACATGACATTGTCTACAAAGCTGAGACAAATTATTATTAAACTGCATATTCTTCTATCTACTTTAAGATAATCGAGATAAACATTAGCAGAAATTGTCTTAATTACTTTCTCCTTTATAAATAGACGGAAAGCAGGGGAATACACTAGGCTAAAACGATAGTCAAATCTCTTAAAAGCTGGTTACCATGTGGTTGAAATCCGTTTCAAAGCAGGGTCCAGGAATTTACAACTTTCCATTGAGAAAAGTTTAAGTATTTTAAATATGAAAACAATAATAAGGAATATCTCAGAAATGGTTAATTCCACGAAAAAAACGTATATGACATAAATTGTGTGTTTTAACTTAATATAATTTTTTGTGTAGTAAGTTTCTGTCTATCTCTTACAGTTTAGCAGTTACCAAAAGTCAGTTAATTCACTCAGAATAAAGAGATTTTTAGAGGCTATTCCCAGAAAATTCAAGATATACATTTTATTTTCAGATAAATATCTTTAATAAACAGTATTTAATAATAATCGTTGGAGTCATTTTTCAAAAAATCTAAATTTTCGAACTTATTTTCATGTAAAGGGTAGCTGAGGGTGGGGAGAGTTTTCTCAAAATCTTCGTGTCGCTTCGCTGGAAGATACTACAGCTAAATTCCAACTTTGGTATTTTACTGAATTTTCGTTTTTGAGCTGTCGTATTCACTGGCACACGGACACACACACACACGGATTTTTTCCAAAAATTCTTCTTTTTTTTAATATAGGAACCCTAAAACATGTATTTTCGGTGAAGTCCCGGTATCAAGTTTTGGGTGGAATACAATAGCTTCTCTATCCACTATGTATATAGTACATGTACAGAAAGTAAAAAAAACATCGATTATAACAAGATTATAAGGAATTGGATTAGAAAATATTTGCAATAGAGAAAATTTGATTTTTGAAGTTTTATTTACGATATATTATTAATCCATTTGAATTCTATAATGACCGTAGAGTTCGTAAAAGTGGATTTCGTCTCAACAAAAATACGGTGCTGGAAGTATTACTCCCAAAAGTTGAAATAATTCTGGTTAAACACAGCTATCAAGCCTTACCAGATTTTCTGGTATTGCAGTTTCTTGCTTTCTGAAATTCTATGTCACTGAGTAAGTTACTATTAAAATATACCAATTAAGTGCAATATAACTGTCAGATAATGCCTTATTTCAATGAGATTAGATTTTTAATGTGCTTGTTACTTGAGTATCATAAAAATCTGATGTGTATCATTCACATGACTTTCTCTATATCCCTGCAACAAATAATTCTTAAAAAGCTTATACTTCTATTTACTTTATGATAATCAGAAAAAAATTAGCAGAAATAGTCTAATTACTCGCATCCTTGTAAGTAGAAGCGAAATAAGGGACAACCGTAGGTTAAAGTGATAGTCAAAAGCTGGTTGCTATGTCAATGAAGTTCCTTTGTCTATATGGATAGGAGTTGACAAGTTCCAGTATGAGAAAAGTATACGTTTTTCATAGCAGAAACCAAAAATAAGGAATGTCACAAAAACGACAAACTCCACGACAAAAATGTATATAACATAAATTGTGTGTTTTAATGTGCTCTACATGTTTGTGTAGTAAGTTTTTGTCCATCTCTTACAGTTTAGCAGTTATTCAAAATTTAGTAAAATTCATCCAGAATAAACCACTCTTCAGAGGCTATTCCCAGAAAATTCAAGATATACATTTCATTTGTCAGGTAAATATGTTTAATATCCGAAATTTTAATCAAAATCGTTAGAGCTATTTTTGAGAAAATCAAAATTTTCGAAAAAAAGTTCCATGTAAAGGGTAGTTGGGGGTGGGGGGATTTTTCTCAAAATCTTCGTGTCGCATCCCTGGAAGATACTAAAATTAAATACGAAGTTAGGTATTTTACCGACTTTTCGTTTTTGAGTTATCGTGTTCACAGACACACGGACACACGGACACACGGACACACACACACACACACACACACACACACGGACCTTTTTGTGAAAATGCTTTTTTTGGATATTGGGGACCCTAAAACATATATTTCCGGTGAAATCTCGGTATCGAATTTTTGGTGGAGTGCAATACTTTCTCTACACACTATGTACATAGTGCGTATGGAGAAAATAAAAATATAGGTCTAATTCGGTTAATTAGACTTTAATGCAAAATAATAGTTCTGTTATGAGGATGGTAATGTCCCGAGGAAACAAATCTCATTACTTATATTTACATACCTTTCTCTATCCATTCTGCAACAAATTATTTTTACAAAAGTTTATTATTCTATCTACTCTGCTAATCACGTTAAAACATTAACTGAGATACTCTTATTACTTATTTCCTTGTAGACACAAGAGAAAGAAAGGAATGCACTAAGTCACTAGACTAAAGCATTGCCAAATCTTTTAAAAGTTCTTTTATGTGAAACAATTGAAATCCGGTTCTCTTTGCATGACCAAGAATAATACAAAAAAGACATGGAAAGATGACTTCCCGTTTGAGAACAAAAATTGGTAGTTTAAAAATTGAAACAACAAGAAATATTTCTACAAAAATGTATAGAATATAATGTGATCTATACTTTGTATGTTTTAATGTGATCTATACTTTTTGGGCAATAAGTTATGGTCTATCGCTTACAGTTTGCCATTTGTAATGAAGAGATCTTCAGAAAATTCAGGATATATATTTCCTGTGTCATGAAAATATATTAAACATATGGTATTTTAATAAAAATCGTTAAAGCCAATTTTGACAAAAGCAAAATATACCATGTAAAGGGTTGTTGATGGTGGGGGAATTTTCCTGAAAATATTCATGCCGCATCCTTAGAAGTTTGGTATTTAAGTGACTTTGTTTCTGAGTTATGCTCACACAAATATATATATATATATATATATATATATATATATACATATATATATAACGTCTATGTTACAAGCTAAATGTTTCGCCACTGCCTGTTTCATCATGATGCTGCTCCAGACGTTTATGTCAGCCTTCTGCAAGTCTAGCTGGCGGATCTACACGTTTCTGCGCAGGCCTGGATACGTCACGAGTTCCCCTACTGGCAGGGAGGGCCTTTGCTAGCTGCACTTCCTTGGACAGCCGTCAGTCAGCTGGGAGTTCATCGGGGATATCTTACATAGAGCTAGGAGGACGCATCTTCTGCGAGGCCACTTGCGCCGTGAGAAACTGCTCGGGAGCGAGCTTTCGGTTTGTCAAAATTAACTGTATTTAACCTTGTCATTTTTCTGGATTTGAACTGGTTAAATTTCTTAATCGTCTCGCTCCCATGTCAGTATTAATTATTCAAAGCGGTTTGAAATCGCCCGATGGTTTTTGTGGCTATCAGAATGTTTTTATAAAGGTTTGTACTTTATTTGATTGTGGTGCACATTTTTAAATAAAATAGGTGAATGGTAAGGTTCACCTTATTCCTGCCATTAACTACACATAGATCCTGCCCTGGGGGGGTTTCTCCTTAGCATACCCCCCTTCTACAAAGAATATATTTTAACATTTGGACCCAGCAGTGCAACATGGACCTGTTTCTGAAAATACTTATTACTTTCTCTTGCACGTATATAGGTACAACGTACATACATAGTAAATGGAGGAGGTATACGGATGCTGAATGACATAAATACACAGTTCGGTCACAGAGAGGGTGAACTTTTCGTAGATTGGTGTGTTCTGTTCCTGAGGAAGGTTCGCATTCGCAGAAGCGTGTGATCTGTAGGAAGTGTTCTGTGAAAACCTCTGTTGTTGTACACGACGTGCCTCCTTTGCATTCCGCTGTGTTTTTCCTTTCTAACAGTATGTCCAATGTTTTCTTTTCGAAAACGTTGTTCCATAGGAAGCACGAATGTTTGGAACTTCGTATTTATAGACAAATCCACCTTCTAGTACATTCGGAAAGAATTCGTAATGTGCCAGAACGTTCTCGAAGAATGAACAGAAATGAATAAAAAAGCTCATTTATTTGCAGCCGTGATTTGAACTTCCGACAGTCACCATAACCTTCTAGTATGTTAATTATTACACTACTAGAGCAACACCGTAGCTCTGATAAGAGGGCTGGTGAACGCGGTGTCAGCACAGCACTTTTTATTTTATTTTATTTTATTTTATTCCTTTATTTTTTCATCCTTTCGTTTCCCTTTCTTTCCACTTTCTCAGTATTTCCTTAGTTTTTCTATTTGTGTACTTTTTACTTTCTCTATACCCACTATATACATAGTGTATAGAGACGGTATTGCACTCCACCCAAAAATTCGATACCGAGATTTCAACGGAATATGTGTTTTAGGGTCCCCTGTATCCAAAAAAAAAAAAGCATTTTCACAAAAAGGTCCGTGTGTATGTGTGTGTGTGTGTCCGTGTGTCAGTGTGTCTGTGAGCACGATAACTCAAAAACGAAAAGTCAGTAAAATACCAAACTTGGTATTTAAGTTTACAATCTTCCAGGGGTGTGACACAAAGATTTTGAGAAAAATCCCCCACCCCAAACTACCCTTTGGAACTTTTTTTCGAAAATTTCGATTTTCTCAAAAATGGCTCTAACGAATTTGATTAAAATATCATATATTAAATACATTTACCTGACAAATAAAGTGTATATCTTCAATTTTCTGGGAATACTCTCTGAGGAGTAGTTTATCCTGGATGAATTTTAAGGAATTTTGAATAACTGCTAAACCGTAAGAGATGGACAAAGCTTACTACACAAAAAATGTAGAGTAGGTTAAAACACACAGTTTATTTTATATACATTTTTTTCGTGGAGTAAATCGTTTTTGAGGCATTCCTTGTTTTTGGTTTCTGCTATGAAAAACATACTTTTCTCATACAGGAGTTTGTCAACTGCTGTCCATACAAACAAAGGAAATTCAGTGACTTAGCAACCAGCTTTTGACTATTACTTTAACCTACGGTACTCTCTTATTTCGCTTCTACTTACAAGGAAGCAATTAATAAGACTATTCATGCTAACTTTTTCTGATTAGCGTGAAGTAAATAGAAGTATAAGCTTTTTAACAATAATTTGTTGCAGAGATGTAGAGAAAGTCTTGTGAATGGAACACATCAGATTTTTTTTTTTTTGTTTTTTTTTGTTTTTGCATCTAAGACACACAGGTATACACATTTACAAACACACAAACACCCATGCCCAAGGCGGGACCCGAACCCACGAGCTCCTGCACCAAAGCTAAGCACTTTATCGAGCTCGACAATGGGGATCGGCATCATTTGCATCATCTGTTAAATGCAAAGTGGCCTAGTTACCAATCCGCACACTTAGAAGGAGCTTGACGTCAATATTATGTAGCAAGTTTATCACGCATTGCCACCTACAGAGAACTAGCGAACAATGAGTAGAAGCGGGGTGGATGTAAACAGTTTCGAGGTCACCTTAGTGAAATGGTACCTTTCTAATATCTACGTTTGGAACATTCGCTACGTCTCGTAAACTCGCAATCTTAGCATTTCTACTGATAGGTATCGTATTCTTCCAGTTAGGAAGCAGCAGTCAATCATGCAAATTCTGTGATCGCTGACCACTTCCAACTTGCGTGCAAAATGTCCTGATGAAAAACATCTCTGCACCGCCATGTACATCAACATGTTTACGAAGTTGACCATGCATGCAGCTCAAGGTTCAATTCCTTTGAGACAAGGGGCTCGCTGAACTAATAATGACGTCATGTATTAAATCCACTGGCGCAAAGGGCCGATTAAATCTGGAGACCCTATATATACCTAGGCCTCAAAAGAATTTTTTACATTGAAATTTCGAAATGAATTTTTAGGTGGAATACATTTCTCCTATTTACTATGTGTATAATTCTAATAATCAACGGAGATAATAATTTTAGTTTCAGTATACTGAAAGAAAAAATCTGATGTGCTCCATTCACATGACCATCTCTACATCTCTGTATCAAAGTATTGTTAGTAAGCTTATTATTCATTTTAATACTAAAACATTAGCAAAAAAAAAATATATTTTTAATTAGTTCCTTTATAAGTAGAAGAGAAATAAGGGAATGTACTAGACCAGGCACTCCCAACATACCGCCCCCTTGGGCGGCAGCAAAACCCTCAAGCCGAGACCGTCCGGTTGCAGGCATGAAATGGAGGTGCTACAGTGACGGAACAACTTACACTTTCACTGTAAATTACATAATAATGATAGCAGTCTTTTATACCCTTTAATATGATAACTAATATAATACAAAATAAAATCTAATTGGCAGGAAATTCAAGTAACGATATACAAACACTCGTATAGAACTAATAAACTAAATACATAATATAACATCACATAGACTTTCTACTTGTTGGTACAATGTAAATCAATGAAGTAAATAGACTTTTTTTTTAAATTACAACTAAGCGAAAGCTTATCTAGTAATATTTCCGTCATAAATAAGTTCACAATGTATAGGCGAGTCTTCCACTGAAGGCCCCCAAAGCTTACACTAATTCTTGCGGTCACACATTAAGTCATTTGGCTTGATTCTTTTCAATCTTCTAACTTCACACTTACTAAGCACATTCAACATCTCTTTATTTCCATGGTGCTGCACTTTTATATGATGTTTCCTTGCTGTATTTTTTATTTCTTCTGTAACTGAGTCGATCTTGAGATCTCTGTGCATCTGATCATTGCGCACATACCAAGGTGCATTAACTATTGTTCTTAGAGCTTTATTTTGAAATGTCTGTATATGTTTTATATTAGTCAACTTAGAACAGCCCCAAAGCTGTATCCCACATGCCCAAACTGGCTTTAACACCTGCTTGTATATTAATAGCTTATTATATATGTCAAGTTCAGAATTTCTCCCAATAAGCCAGTAAAGTTTCTTATATTTGATATTTAACTCTTTTCTTTTAGTTTCTATATGCTTTCTCCAATTTAGTTTTGCATCTAGTATCATTCCTAGGTACTTCACTGATTGAACTTGAGGAATAGTTTGATTATTTATTTTTATCGGTAGTATCTTAGTTTTCTTATTCGTAAAGTTGATGTGTACGGATTTAGATTCATTTAATTTTACGCGCCATTTCTTGGTCCACTCATTGACCCTATTGACGGCTTTCTGTAATTTCTGTGTAGATTCCTCTACTGTATGGCCTATTGCCATTATTCCTGTGTCGTCAGCGACAGTATCATCTTGATATGGAATATCCCTAGTAAATATAAGGAACAGTATTGGCCCCAAGACGCTTCCTTGAGGTACTCCCGCAGCTATATTCTTCAATTCAGAGTATTCATTTCCGTATTTAACTCGGAAATATCTCCCTTCAATATAGGATAACAATATTTGATAAAAGTGCTCAGGTAGATCTCGTTGAAGCTTAAAAATTAGACCTTTGTGCCATTCTTTATCGAAGGCTTTGGCCACGTCTAAAAATACTCCAGAACAAATTTTGTTGTCCTCTAATGTTCTTTCTATGATATCGACTATACGATGTACTTGATCAATAGTTGAATGTTTGTTTCTAAATCCAAACTGGTGATCTGGTATTAACTTATTTTCCTCTAATAGCTTAGATAATTGAGATAAGAGTGAAATCGGTCTGTATGATTCCTTTTCATTAGGGTTTTTTTTCCAGGTTTAAGGATCATGAACACTTCTGCTACCTTCCATTGACTTGGGATATATTTAAGTCTTAATGCAGTATTTATCATGTGTAATAACTGGATAAGAGCTTTTTGTGGCAATTCTTTGAGAATGTGTCCTGTGATTAAATCATATCCTGGTGCTTTTTTGCATTTATATTCTGCTGTATTTCACGTTTTAATTCTTTGAGCGTTACACTCCTAAGTTCTATACCTTCCTTTTTCTTGCCATGTTTTATGTTCTCTCCAGATGTTTGCCTAGGTAAAGGTTGAAAAATCTCTTCTAGATAGTTGGCGAATAGGTCTGCTTTATCCTTATCGCTCCTTGCCCATGCTCCATCTCCTTTTTTTATTGGCGGAATTTGATTAATAGGTCTTTTAATACTCCTGGTTGCCTTCCATAAAGAGCAATCGGTATCTTTATCTGCTGTTAGTCCTTTCATATAGATAGTAAATGATTTGTTTTTTATACTACTGATCAAATTCTTTAACTTATTACAGGTTTGATTTAATCGCTTTTTATCTTCTGATGCCCGTGTTCTCTGCCACTTTTTACGCAGTTTTCTTTTTTTCACTAATTAACTCCCTCACTTCCATTGGATAGGAGATATCATTAATGTTATTCCTACATTTTTCCGGAGTATGGTTCCATGCTGCTTGTTGAATATTAGTAACAAAGAGATCTATCTCTGCTTCCAACTGTTGCGGTGTTTTTAAAGGAACATTAAGTTCGCTAGTGGTCTCTAATTCATTTTTGAACCCTTCCCAATTTGTTTTATTATTAATTAGTCTTGGGGGGCTATTCTTTATTATTATATTATCACTTACTGTTAATATGATAGGGGAATGATCTGATGAAATATCATAATCCTCATTTACGTGCACATAATTGTTAGAGATACCCTTCGTTATGAAAAAATCAATTAAATCTGGTGTTTTGTTTTCATCTGTTGGCCAATATGTAGGTTTTCCAGTTGAATGGAATTGACACTTTGTTTTAATAGCTGCCCTATACAGCTCCCTTCCTTTAGTAGTAATTATTCTTGATCCCCAATGAGAATGTTTGGCGTTATAATCACCTCCAATAATAAAGTTATTTCCTAAAGTCTTAAAGAGGTTGATATAATCCTCTTCTTTTAGATTATACCTTGGAGGACAATATATTGCAGAAACATTAAAAGACTTAGTTTTAACTTGGATAGTGATAGTTATCACTTGCATTTCTTCGGTTTCTATTTTACTTTCTTCGTAGTGTTTAATGCAATTTTTAATTATTACTTCGGAGCCCCCTCTTGCTTTATCAGATGGATGGTCTGAACGGTAGATGTCATAACCTCTTATTCTAACATATGATTGTTTAGCCAAATGCGTTTCGGATATTAAGCATATATCTATTTTCTCGCTTTTCAGGAACAGTTCCAACTCCTGAATACGCTGTTGCAAACCGTTTGCATTCCATGATAATATTCTGTGTGTGTGCCATTTTATTTAATTTTGTTAAGTCTAGCTTCAAGCTCTCTTAATCTATCATAAATCAGTTTGTTGGTATATTTCTGCTCGTCCAGTATTTCTAGGATGCGTATTATAGCTTTATCCACAGTTGGAAATTCAGCTTTACTATTACATGTTGCTGCTGCATAATTGTTCTGTTCTCTATTAGGTTCATCCACTATTACTCCACTTTCTTCTAGAACCATATCTAAGTTACAATTCCCTCGAGGCCTATGAATCTGTCTTTGATTTTTCATTGTTTCGTTCCTCCTTTTTTGCAGCTCCTTAGCTACTTCGCATCCACGATAATTTGCAGGATGTTTTTCTCCGCAATTAACACATTTTGGATGTGCAGTTTTGCTTATTTTACAATCTTTAGTAAAGTGCTTTCCTGCACATTTCACACAGCGTGGTTCTTTTTGGCAATAGGCCTGGGTATGGTTAAAGCCTTGGCATTTCTTGCATTGTGGTATCAAATTTGTATTCTTTCTCAAAGGCTCAATTTTGACAACCACATTCAAAAGTGTCTTAATATTATATATATATATATATATATATATATATATATATATATATATATATATATCTGTAATATTCTCCTTATTATCAAAGGTAAGCATAAATAGTGGCAATCCTTGTCTAACAACTTCCTGCTCCTCATTCCTATTTTTATACCTTTCTTTCTTAAGAATATTTACATCTTTAATTTTAAAACCTCTTTCCTTTAATTCTTCCATTATATCTTCTTTTGGGCATGAAGCATGCAATCCTCTTGCCATAACTCTGATTGGTCTATCATTTTTTTTTTTTTCATAAGTCTGCCAATTGATTTTTTCTGTGTTTAATTTCTTGGCTAGAGCCCTATAGCTATCAGAGTTCATAGTATTGATCTTCCATACATTATTATTTAATGATGTAACTTTATATTCTTTTCCTAGCACTGGCTTTAATAATGCCTTAATTTTTGAATAATCTGCTATATCATATATGTTAATAGGTGGAGGCTGGTGTTCCTTATAGGGAGCTTTTTTCCCCTCCTTCATGTTATTTGTTTTGCTTTCAGTGCTTCTGTTTTCTAACTTTTTCCCATTTTTTTCCTGGTTTTCCCGTTTCTATTACTGGGGATGTTTCAGATTTTCATTTCTTGTTTTTCCTCTGTAATATCCACCCTGTACCTCATCTGTACAGTAAACTAACATATCGCTAGAACCTGCTTTTTCTATAATTTCTTCTTTCTCACTAGTTGTTTTCATTCTCTTTTGCTCTACTCTTATAGGTTCCATATTGGCATCCGCAGAATTCTGCTTTGCTTTGTCCATATTTTTTCTAAGTTCTTGATTTTCGAGTCTAAGAGCTTTTATTTCATTTTTTAATTCTTCATTTTGGCGCTGAATCTCATTCAGTATCTTCTTTAGTTCCTCTTCTGCTGTGTGTAAGTGCACTACTTGTTTTGCTGTAGGCGAGCGTTGAATCAATACACTCTTTCTAAACACATCTCCCTCAAGCAGTTGATGATTCCCCCCAGAATCCATGGAGTCTGCCTCCGAAGAGGGTGGATTGTCCAGTTTACCTGGAGTACCACCTGGGGTAGTAAATCCAAAATTTGTTTTATCCATTGCTTGGGTTAATGTTGTGGAATGTTCTTAGCTTCCCCTCGTCTCTTGATAGTAGCTAACGTTCACATAACTACCCGTCTGACACCTGGTACTGGGCCCCCCCCCCGCCACGACAATGCGACATTCCCTGGGGGGGGCAACAATAGAAATAAACATAATATTCTTCAAATAAATTTCTCTATGAAAACTATTCTTTCTTAGCCATCCGCCAATCGACGTGATTTTTGCAGTTATCCGTTTTCAACCAGCTGTTCAATACATGGGACTATTGTTTGCGAGCTACCCAATCGCAAACATGCTTTCAAATGTTCATCATTTAATTGGCTTCTGTGACTGACTTTGTACTCTTCACTAAGGATAACAGCAAACAAAGGTTGTCCTGGACATGCTCAAAACTCTTCCTGCTAGATTGTGGAGTTAAGGTAATCTTTCGCGTCTTACAGAGGTGTAGAAATGGTATATACTTTTTCTATTTTAATACGAGGTACGTCCAGAAAGTAAGTTCCGTTTGGCAATAAAATTAAATTGTGTACAGATACAGAATAATTACTTATTGCACAAAATTCTACAACTCTTAAACTACTTCTCCACATAACTGCCGAAATTTTGCAGGCATTTGTCATAGCGTGGCACAAGTTTTTGTATGCCTTCTTCATAGAAGTTTGCCGCCTGTGTCTTCAAAAAGTTGGAAACATTTTCTTTCAGCTCTTCGTCATTGTTGAAGTGTTGACCGCCAAGAAAGACTTGAGATGTAAGAACAGATGAAAGTCACTAGGAGCGAGGTCAGGGCTGTACGGAGGATGGTCAAACACGTCCCAGCCAAATCCCTGTAGGAGGTTTTTCGTCACATTTGCAGTGTGTGGTCGTGCGTTGTCGTGAAGAAAAACAACACCTTTTGACAGCAATCCTCGGCGCTTATGCTGTATTGCGCGGCGCAATTTCCTAAGTGTCTCCCAATAAACATCTGCTTTGATTGTTTGACCACGCGGTAAGAAATCAATGAGTAAGATGCCTATCCAGTCCCAGAACACTGTGCACATCATTTTTCGAGGTGTCAAGATTTGTTTCGCTTAACCTTTGCTGGGGATGAAGTGTGTCTCCATTCCATTGATTGCCGCTTACTTTCAGGGGTGTCGTAAGAAACCCAAATCTCATCTCCTGTGACTATCTGTGTCAGAAATTCTTCGCCGTCTTCATCATAACGGGTTAAAAATTGAAGTGCACTACCCATCCGTTTTGTTTTGTGTTGCTCAGTAAGAATCTTTGGTACGCAACGTGAGCAAAGTTTACGAAATTTCAGTTTTTCGGTAACAATTTCATGAATTAGTGATCGTGAGCTTTGGGGAAATTCCATAGCGAGAGCACTAATTGTAAACTTGCGCTTTTCCTGGATCTTGTGATCAATCGCGTGAACCAGTTCTTCTGTAACCAAAGATGGACGCCCACTTCGTTCTTCATCGTGCACTTCACTACGTCTTTCATTGAACTGTCGGACCCATTTCTCACCCGTAAACTTCGCAAATTTGCCGATAAATTTCAATTGGTTTCACTTTCCTAGCATTCAGAAAGCGAATCACAGATCTGATTTCACAAGTGGCGGGATTTTCAATCAACACCAACATTATAAACAAGTACAACAAAGCGTATATGGCTGACAGCGATCTCAAAATGGCGCACGTTTCTTCTATAAATTGAAACGATACTTACTTTCTGGACGTACCTCGTATTTATCTTTTAGCTCAATATTATTTTGCTTATCTATTACTTCCAGCTGCAGTTTAACAGGCCTATCGAGGATATTCCCTCAAAATGATGTTGCAAATAACTTAAATTGTTTCTCAAGTGGTATAATGTCCTGAAATCTAAGTTCGTGCAATTGTCGCAGTATGGTTATATATTCATCAAAGTCAAAGGTTTCTACACACTGAATCACTGAAGTTGTGGTCGGAAAATGTACCGTCACCCCAAGTAATGCCGTTGCAAATTATATTCAGTTAGTTTGTTTTTATGAGTTAACGCACTAAACATTTTGCCGCGTTATTTTCTTCCATAAACAGAAAGTTTTCTTCCTATTCTGCTTGATACATCATAGGTGTGGACGATCATCTTCGCAACGCGGATGTACCAGCCATCGTAAGTAGGACACTACAGTAGTAATATGTAGCGTTACACCGCCACTGCACGGATATACTGGACTGTGTAGCTGTGCGGTCCGCAGTGAGTGTAATATTAGCCCCGCGCGCCCTCAAGCGGCCTTGACTCGACTTGGGGATGCCTGTACTAGACTAAACCGATAGTCGAATGTTTTAAAATGTGATTACTATGGAATTCAAACCCGTTTCTCTGCTTAACCAGAAGTTATAGTTCCCATATGAGAAATGTTTTAAGTGTTTTAAAACTGAAATCAACAAGGAATAGACTGCCTCCATGGTCAAGTGGTCAGCGTGCTGACTTCTCACCCGAAGGTCCTGGGTTCGATTCCCGGCTGGGGCGGGGAATTTTTCTTTAACGAGATTTATTCCCTATCCCCCACAGAGTCTGGAAGTATGAATGTGAGAGTGAATGTGCGTGTGTATTAGTAATATAATAATGATTAACCTGCAGTAATACGAGTTGTTTCACAAGTCAAAGCCCCCGATATGACCATTCAAGTTAAAGGGGGCTATACAAATGAAACAATAGAAAAAAAAAAAAACAAGGAATATCTCGAAAACGGCCAACTCCGCGAAAAAAAGGTATACGACATAAATTGTGTTTTATGTGTTTTATCGTCATCTAACTTTTTTGTGTAGTAAGTTTTTGTCTATCTCTTACGGTTCACCAGTTATGAAAAATTCAATAAAAAATCATTCGGGATAAAGAGGTCTTTAGAGGCTATTCCTAGAAAATTCAAGATATAAATTTTATTTGGCATGTAAATACTATACCGGCATGTTGCCATGGTAGCTCAGTGGTAGAGTAATCGGCTAGAGACCGGGAGATCCGTAGTTCCGACTATGGCATTGAATTCTTCAGTCAGACTCTACATGAATAAAACTAAGTAACTTAAATACCTCTTAATAAGAAAATCTGATTTGTTACTATATCATATCATGCTAATCGAGATAAACAAGAGCAGATATTGTCTCCATTACTTGGTCCCTTGTAAGTAGAAGGGGAATAAATATGTGTCCTCTATCTGCTCGGCAAAAAATTAATCTGTTATTTAGATCTGCTAATCAAGATAAACACAAGCAGAATTAGTCGTATTACTAGCTGCTTGTAAGTAGAAGGGCAATAAGAAAATGCACAGGCTAAAGCGATAGTCTCGTCCTTTAAAAGCCGGTCGTTATGTGAAACAATTGAAATTCCAATCTCTTTGTTTTTCAGTAGTAAACAAACGAGAAGAACATTTCTTTCCGTTTCAGAAAAGTTTAAGTGGAAACACTTAACTCTACAAAAAACGTATACAACATAATTTGAGTGCTTTAATGTGATCTACAGTTTTGCTTAGGTTCTTGTATATCTCTTATTGTGTGCCTTCATCCAGAATGAAGGGGTGTTCAGGGGCTATTCCCAGAAAATTCAAGATATACATTTCGTTTGTCATAAAAATATTTTAAACATAACGGTATTTTAATCAAAATTGTTAAAGCTATTTTTGAGAAAATTACATTTTTTTAAAAATTTTCCATGTAAATTATAATTGGGGATGCGGAGATTTTCAAAATCTTTGTGTTGCATCCTTGGAAGATACTAATCTTAAGTACCGAGTTTTAGAGCTATGCTGCCCACCGACACACACGGACGTTTATCTAATTTTGTTGGATTCAGGGGGTTTAAAATATGTATTTCCGGTGAAATTTCGGTATCGAATTTTAAGCGAAATACAATGCCTTCTCTATACACTATGTGCATAGTACATGTAGAGAAAGTAAAAAGTGATATCTGTTTAGCATAAACAAATGCATTAGTGAAAAACATAGATGGAAGTGCAGAGACCTTTAGCATTGCAATGCCATAGTAAAGCAAATGTTACTAAAACTTCGAAACTAAATCTTAGGTTGATCGGAACTGTACTTATATATAAATTGTATCACCTTACCCTATTCTTGTTTTGAGGTCACTTAAATCCAACAAACATTTTAAGAAAACAGTCCTTTGCGCATATGTGTATATATGCGTGTTTGTATGGATGTGTGTGTGTGTGTGTGTGAACAGCGTCAAAACAAAAAGTCGCTTAAACACCAAACTTGCTAGTTAAGTTCTGCTTCTCGTAACGATATGACATCATTGTCTAGAAATACACTCCATCCCGAACTACTTTTACTTGAAAAATATTTCATAAAATTTTATTTTATCAAAAATGGCTAAAAATGTTGATTAAAATACCATAAATGTAAGATAAAATCAAAGCGAATTAAATACTTATCTTGAATGTTCTGGAAATAGCCTCTGAAACACGCTTCCTTCTAAATAACCTTTCCATACTGGAAAATTGTAAGAGACAAAGTCTTATTACTCAAAAAATAACGTAGACATTTCGAGATATTTCTTGTTATTGGTTTGAATTTCCAATTATCAGTGGAAAGTCGTCATTCGTTTATTTCTCCTGGTCCTGCAAAGACAACAGTAATGAAAAGCCATTACATAGAATGCCTCTATAGTCAGGATATTTGCATGTTCCAGATTCCGAGTTTGAATTCCTGTTGGAGTGAGGACAGTTTTCTTTAGCCAGGTTTAAACCCCATCCTAGTCTGACGTATGAGTGAGGTACTGAATGTGTATATATATATGTGTGTGTGTGTGTGTGTTGTGTATGTGTGAATTAAAATCAGTGTAGCATCCTCATGGCCAAATCGGCCTTGACGAACAAAGGCCAAAGAAACAAAGTAAGTCTTCTGGTATGTTACATTCACTTGACATTCTCTACCTATTCTGCAGCAAACAGTTCTTACTCTTATATTTTAATTCGTGCTAATCGAGATAAATGATAGTATAAATGATTTAACTTCATATTTTCTTATAGATACATACTAACAAGGATATATACTAGCTAAATCGATACTCAAAACATTTTAGAGCTGGACGCTATTTGATAATATTGAAAAAATCGTTTTTGTATGACTAGGCTGAAGAAAATAATAAGAATTTTACAGTAAAGAAAGAAAGAAGTATTTGGAAATGCAAACCAATTAATAAGGAATATCTCTAACATAGTTGACTACACATAAGAATTGCAGCTGACATAAATTGTGTTTTAACGACACCTTTATGTTTTCTAGAGTAAGATATTGTACATATATCTCTTATGGTTTAGGTTATGCAAATCTAAGGTTATACAAAATTAAAGATATACATTTTAAATATGTTTTATTTATCAAAACCCTCTTTAATAAATGTTATTTGGATTAAAAAGAGCCATTCTTAAAACAAACAAAACTTTTCAAAAGTATTTCATGTAAATGTTAGTTTTGGTGGGCAGATTTTCTTGAAAATCTTCATGTCGCATCCCTGGAAGATGCTTAACTTTATAATACTAAGTAAATATTTACTCCTTTTCGCTGATGCGATATGCTGTTCACACACACAGACACATACACGCACACATACGAATCTTCTTCTAAAACTACATTTTAATGATTACAGGGGGCCCAAAACACATATTTCCAGTGAAATCTCGGTATTGAATGTTTGAGTGATGCAATACTATCTTAAAACCGAAATCAATAATAAGAAATATCTGGCAAATGGCCAACTCCACTAAAAAAAATGTATAAGACATAAATAGCAATTTTTATCGTGATCTAAATTTGTGATTAGTAAATTTTTGTCTATCTCTCTTATAGTTTACCAAGTATGCAAAATTCAACAAAAGTCATCTAGAATAAAGACGTCTTCAGAGACTATTCCAAGAAAATTCAAGATATACGTTTTATCTGTAATGTAAACATCTTAAATAGAAGAGATATTAATCAAAGTGTTAGAGTCATTTTTGAGAAAATCAAAATTTTCGAAATGTTTTCCATGTAAAGGGTAGTTTGAGGTGGGGGGATTTTCTTGAAAATATTTGTGTCTTATCCTTAGAAGATACAAAACTTAAATACCAAGTTTGGTATTTAACAGTCTTTTCGTTTTTGAGCTATGCTGTCCAGAGACACACACACACCACCACACACACGCACATACACACAAACACATACACGGACAGTTTTCTAAAAATGTATTTTTAATTTCTCTACACGCACTATGTGCATAGTGTATAGAGAAGGTATTGCACTCCACCCAAAAACTCGATTCCGAGATTTCACCGGAAATAAGTTTTAAGGACCCTTATATCCAAAAAAAGCATTTTCACAAAAAGGTCCGTGTGTGTGTGTGTGTGTGTGTCCGTGTGTCTGTGAACACGATAACTCAAAAACGAAAAGTCGGTAACATACTAAACTTGGCATTTAAGTTTAGTATCTTCCAGGGATGCGACACGAAGGTTTTGAGAAAAACCCCTTCACCCCAAACTACCCTTTACATGGAATGTTTTTTCCAAAAATTTTGATTTTCGCAAAAATTGCTCTAACGATTTTGATTAAAATATAAAATATTGAAGATATTTTACCTGACAAGCAAAATGTATATCTTTAATTTACTGGGAATAGCCTCTGAAGACTACTTTATTCTAGACAAATTTTACAGAATTTTGCATAACTGCTAAACCGTAAGACTTAGATAAAAACTTACTACACAAGAAATGTAGAGCACGTTAAAACACACAATTTATGTTATATACTTTTTTCGTGGAGTTGATCGTTTTTGAGACATTCATTGTTTTTGGTTTCAGCTATGAAAAACACTTTTTCTCATATAGGAATTTGTCAACTCCTGTCCATATAAACAAAGGAACTTGTCACATAGCAACCAGCTTTTGGTTATCATTTTAACCTATGGTACTATTTCTGCTAATTTGTTCTCGAGCAGCATGAGGTAAATAGATGCATAAGCTTTTTAACAATAATTTGTTACAGATATGTAGAAAAAGTCATGTGGATGGTACACATCAGATGTTCATATTCAGGGAGCCCCAAAACATATAGATATTTCCGGTGAAATATTGGTATCAAACTTTTGGATGCAATACAATACCGTCTCTATAAATTCTGTACATAGTGAGTGTAGAGAAATTAATAAAAGACCATAACATTTGATTTACCTTGCACTTACAAGGAAATGAGCAATAAAGACATTTCTGCAAATTTTTATCATCTGAGTAGAATGAAGTAAGTAAAAGAATAATATTTTGTACGAATAGTTTGTTGAAGAGCAAATTAAGAAAGTCATGTAAACGTAACACTTCAGCCTTTGAAATCTGTAAATATATTACTGTCCACAGAACATAAGAGAAACAATCGAGTTGTACCATCAAACCAACTTGCGTTATTTGATAAATGAAATTATTCTAGGCATTAGTATGGTGATCCCATTAAGTCATTTCCAAATAACTTAGACGCCTTTTTACTTTCTTTACACCTACTATGTACATAGTGTATATAGAAAAGGTATTGCATTCTACTCAACAATTCGATACCTGGATTTCACTGGAAATAGACGTTTTAGGGTCCACCAAATAAAAAAAAGCATTTTTAGTAAAAGATCCGTGTGTGGGTGCCTATGAACACGAAAACTCAAAAAGGAAAAGTTCGGCAAAATACCAAACTTGGTATATAAGTTTAGTATCTTCCAAGGATGCGACACTAAGATTTTGAGGAAAATCCCTCCACCCCAAACTACTCTTTACATGGAAACTTTTTTAAATTCTTTTGATTTTCTCAAAAATGGCTGTAACGATTTTAATTAAAATACCGTATAGATATTAAAGATATTTACACGACATGTATATTTTGATTTTTCCGAATAGCCTGTGAAAAACTCTTGATTATGGATGAATTCTGCTGGGTTTTGCGTAACTAGTACATCTTATGAGATACACAAAAACTTACTACACACAATATGTAGATCTCGATGAAACACACAATTTATGTCATATATATTTTTTTCGTGGAGTTGATCATTTTTACTTTCTCCATATGCACTATGTACATAGTGTATAGAGAAAGTATTGCACTCCACCAAAAAAATCGATACCGAGATTTCACCGGAAATATATGTTTTAGGGTCCCCAATATCCAAAAAAAACATTTTCACAAAAAGGTCCGTGTGTGTGTATGTGTGTGTGTGTGTGTGTGTGTGTGTGTGTGTCCGTGTGTCCGTGTGTCTGTGAACAATATAACTCAAAAACGAAAAGTCGGTAAAATACCAAACTTGGTATTTAAGTTTAGTATCTTCCAGGGACACGACACGAAGATTTTGAGAAAAATCCCCCCACCCCCAACTACCCTTTACATGGAACTTTTTTCGATAATTTTGATTTTCTCAAAAATGGCTCTAACGATTTTGATTAAAATTTCGGATATTAAACATATTTATCTGACAAATGAAATGTATATCTTGAATTTTCTGGTAATAGCCTCTGAAGAGTAGTTTATTCTGGATGAATTTTACTAAATTTTGAATAACTGCTAAACCGTAAGAGATGGACAAAAACTTACTCCACAAAAAATGTAGAGCACATTAAAACACACAATTTATGTTATATACATTTTTTTCGTGGAGTTCGTCATTTATGAGACATTCCTTATTTTTGGTTTCTGCTATCAAAACCGTATACTTTTCTTATATTGGAACTTGTCAACTCCTATCCATATAAACAAAGGAACTTTTTGACATAGCAACCAGCTTTTGACTATCACTTTAACCTAAGGTTGTCCTTTATTTCGCTTCTACTTACAAGGAAGTGAGTAATTAGACTATTTCTGCTAATGTTTTTCTGACTAGCGTAAAGTAAATAGAAGTATAAGCTTTTTAAGAATTATTTGTTGCAGGGATATGGAGAAAGTCATGTGAATGCTACACATCAGATTTTTACTTTCTCTATACGCACTATGTACATAGTGTATGGAGAATGTATTGCACTCCACCCAAAAATTCGATACCGAGATTTCACCGGAAATATATGTTTTAGGGTCCCCAATATCCAAAAAAAGCATTTTCACAAAAAGGTCCGTGTGTGTGTCCGTGTGTCTGTGAACACGATAACTCAAAAATAAAAGTCGGTAAAATACCAAACTTGGTATTTAAGTTTAGTATCTTCCAGGGATGCGACACGAAGATGTTGAGAAAAATCTCCCCACCCCTAACTACCCTTTACATGGAACTTTTTTCGAAAATTTTGATTTTTTCAAAAATGGCTCTAACGATTTTGATTAAAATTTCGTATATCAAAGATATTTACCTGACAAATAAAATGTATATCTTGAATTTTCTGGGAATAGCCTCTGAAGACTGCTTCATTCTGGATGGATTTTGCATAACTACTAACCGTAAGAGATGGATAAAAACTTAACACACAAAAAATGTAGAGCACGTTAAAACACACAATTTATGTTATATACATTTTTTTTCGTGGAGTTGATCGTTTTTGAGATATTCCTTTTTCTTGGTTTCAGCTTTGAAAAACTTGTACTTTTCTCATACAGGAATTTGTCAACTCCTGTCCATACAAACAAAGGAGCATCAGTCACATAGCAACCAGCTTTTGGCTTTCACTTTAACTTATGGTACTCCCTTATTTTGCTTCCACTTACAATAAAGCAAGAAATAAGACTATTTCTGCTATTTTTTCTCGATTAGCATGAAATAAATAAAAGATAAGCTTATTAAAAATAATTTGTTACAGAGATATAGAGAAAGTCATGTGAATGGAACACATCAGATTCTTTTAGATATTTTTTGTTATCTGTTTTATTTTCTAACTTTTCACATACGGGAACTTCTCAACTCCAGGCAATGCAAAGAAGCATATTTCATCCACATGACAAGCAGCTTTTGAAAGTCTTGACTACCGTTTTAGCCTAGTGTACTCCATTATTTCCCTTCTACTTACAAGAAAACATTTCTGCTAATGGTTATCTCGATTAGCATGAATTGGATATCAGAATAAGCTTTTAACAATAATTTGTTAAAGATTTCATGTGCGTGGAAATTTCCTGTGAAGAGCCGGCAGGTAGAGCCAGTAATCTCAAGATTTTTTTGCAAACTGGTTCAAGTTCATGGATGTTGTTTTGTTTAAAATCTCTTGTATATAAAACCTGTTTAAAATCACTTGTATATAAAACCTGTCTTCGCTGCTCTGTTCACCAGCTTGGTTCTACTCTACAAAACCACATCGGTAAATGAAAAAAAATGTTACGATATTTGGTGAGTATTAACTTAATTATTTCTATTTCTGTTGTGATTTATCAAATTACAGAGACCGGGCTATGTAACCGGAAAAAAATCGCTTTACATGTGGAAAATTTGCGATGGATTATACTTTGTAATTTTTAAGATGAGCATAATGATAGGTCAACATATAACATCTGGAAATATCTTTACCTAATCAAATAGAATTTAAAATGAGTATCTCATGTGTTACATCTATGTACAATATAGTCTCTGCATGCTCCAATGCTAAATGCCGTAAACTAACCTTACAGTGTTTTATAAATAACATAATTTATTTTTACTTTCTCTACACGTACCATGTACATAGTGTATAGAGAAAGTATTGCAGTCCACCCAAAAATTTGATACAGAGATTTCATCGAAAATATACGTTGTATCCAAAAACAGCATTTTTAGAAAAAGGTCCTCTTATGTACATCCATGTGTCAGTGTGTCTGTGAGCACGATAACTCAAAAACGAAAAGTCGGTAAAATACCGAAGCTGATGTGACACAAGCTTTTGATAAAAAATTCCCCCACCCCAAACTACCTCTTACAGGGAAAAAAAATCTAAAATGTTGATTTTCTTAAAAATGGCTCTAACGATTTTGATTAAACTAACCGTATATTAACGTTATTTATATCGCAAATAAAATTTATATCTTGAATTTTCTGTAAATAGCCTCAAAAGACCTTTATTCTGGGTGAAATTTGTTGAATTTTGCATAACTGGCAAACCGTAATAAATGAACAAAAACTTAATTCACACATAATGTAGATCACGTTAAAACACACAATTTATGTCATGTACGTTTTTTTCGTGAAATTTACCATTTCTGAGATATTTCAAGTTATTTGTTTTAGATTTAAAATACTTAAACTTTTCTCACACTTTTCTCCTGGCCATGCATAGAAACGGATTTCAACCACATGACAAATATTTTACTATCATTTTAGTCTAGTGTATACCTTTATTTTCCTTTTACTTACAAGGAAACAATTTATTAAGACAATTTCTGCTAACGTAAATCTCTATTATCATGTATGTAGAAGAATATGCTTTTGAACAATAATGCATTCACATGACTTTCTCTACATCACTGTAACACAACACATCAGATTTTTTATTTATTTAATCTGTATAGCTTAACGTCATTTAACCCGGTTGGTCACATCGTGCGATGAATGAAATTGGTGAACTCAAACTCAAATGGTCTCGGGGTCCATGGAGTTTAAGGTTACTCGACAGTCGTTTTCTCAGGATAAGGGAAAACCCCGAAAAGAAACCTTATCCTAGTAACTCACCCTAAGCGAGATTCGAACTCGCGACCTGTCGAATGGAGCAGACGCGCTACCACCACATTATCCAGGCGGGCAATATAATTTATTTGTTGCATATACATGTTTCTTTACTCTTTTTCAACTCTTGAAATTTGAACATTCACATACCTTGTAAATGTACCCCTTAATAATGTTAAATGTGCAAAGCTTTAGTACGCCCAGATCCTAAACTACTCCATATATGAAACTTGTTAATAATGAAGTTGCTATTAATTATCGGGATTAATTTTCCTGATTTTGTCCAATATTTTTACTTTCTCTACACGTACTATATGTATAGAGAAGATATAGCAATGCACCCAAAAATTCGATACCATCGGAAACACATGTTTTGATACCCCTGAATCCAAAAAATAAGAATTTTTAGAAAATGGGTGTGTGTGTCTGTCTGTCTGTCTGTGTGTATATGTGTGTGCCTGTGGGCAGCATAGCTCAAAAACGGAAAGTCCTTTAAAAACCAAACTTGGTATTTATGCTTGGAGTCTTCCAAGGATGCTACACGAAGATTTCCAAGAAAATTCCCCCATCCCCAACTACCTTTTACATGGAACTTTTTTCGAAAATTTTGATTTTCTCAAAAATGGCTCTAACGATTTTGATTAAAATATCCTATATTAAAGATATTTTCCTGACAAATAAAATGTATATCTTGAATTTTCTGGGAATAGCCTCTGAATACTACTTTATTCTGTATGAATTTTACGGAATTTTGCATAACTGCTAAACTTTAAGAGATGGACAAAAACTTACCCCACAAAAAATGTAGAGCACGTTAAAATCTATAATTTAGCTATATACTTTTTCTTCGTGGAGTTCATCGTTTTTCAGACATTCCTTGTTTTTAGTTCCAGCTTTGAAATATTTATACTTTTCTCATACAGGCCTTTGTCAACCTCCTGTCCATATAAACAAAGGAAATTCAGCCACATAGCAACCAGCTTTTGACTTCATTAAACTTATGGTACTCCCTCATTCAGCTTCTACTTTCAAGGAAGCAAGTAATATGAGTATTTCTGCTAATTTTTTCTCGATTAGAATGAAGTAAATAGAAGCATAAGATTTTTAACAATAATTTGTTGCAGAGAAAGTCATGCGAATGGAATACAGATTCTTTTCAAATGTAAAAAGCATTAATAATAGTTTTAAAGTCATTTTAATATAGCTATTAATTCACTGTATTTTATAGAAATGACAGTTTAATATAAATTACTATTTAAATGTTCCATTCACATGACATATTCTACTTGTTCTACATATAAACTTCATACAAAAGATTATTATTTTATCTATTTTATGCTAATCGAGATGAACATTAGCAGAATGGTCTTACTGCCTAGTTCCTTATAGGTAGGAGGGAACTAAAGGAATACAGCAGACTAAAGCGATAGTCAATTGCTTTAAAAGTTGTCCCTATGGGATTGACGTTGAAACGTTTCTCTTTGAAACGTCATGAGTAAAGCAAAAGAAATACGGATGATCTCCACTTTGGAAAAACATTATAATTATTTTAAAATTGAAACCAATAACAAGGAATGTGTCGAAATTATTAGCTCCACAACAAAAACATAACTTGTGTGTTTTGAGGAGATCTACACCTTTTGTGCAGTAAGTTTATGTCTAACTCTTCTGGTTTACCAGTTATGCAAAAGGCATCCAGAATGAAGAGGACCTCAGAGGCTATTCCCAGCAAATTCAAGATTTACATTTTATTTTTTACGTAAATATCCTTAAGATACGGTATTTTAATCAAACTGTTAGAGCCATTTTTAAGAAAATAGAATTGTTTTAAAATTTTTTTATGTAAATGGTAGTTGGGGTTGGAAGATTTTCTTAAAAATCTTCCTGTCGCATTCCTGGAAGATACTAAACTTATATACCATGTTTGGTGCTTTACCAACTTTTCGTTTTGGAGTTATCGTGCTCACAGACACACAGACACACTGACACATGACACATACACGGACCTTTTTCTATATAGGAGACACTAAAACATCTATTTCCGCTGAAATCTCGGTACCCAATTTTTGGGTGGAGTGCAATAACTCCTCTATACACTATGTGCATAGTAGTGTAGAGAAGGCAAAAAGCTATATACTAGTATTGTATTATACCCAAAAATTCGATAGCGATATTCCGCCGGAAATAGAGTTTAGGGTTAGGGTCTCCTATATCCAAATAAAGCATTTTTAAATCAAGATGCGCGTGCGTCCTCGTATCCGTTTGCCTATAAACACGATAACTCAAAAACGAAAAGGTGGTAAAGTACCAAACTCGGTATTTAAGTTTAGTAGCTTTGAAAGACGCGATACGAAGATTTTGAGGAAAATCCCCCACTCCAAACTACACTCTACATGGAAAAACTTTCGAAAGTTATGTTTTTCTCAAAAATGACTCTAACTATTTTGACTAAAATACCGCATATTAAAAATATTTACACGACTAATAAAATGTATATCTTGAATTTTCTAGGAATGACCTCTGAAGACTCTTTATTGTGGATTACTTTTGCTGGATTTTGCATAGCTAGTAAAAGATAGACAAAAACTTACTACACAAAACCTGTTGATCTCGTTGAAACATACAACATATGTAATATGTTTTTTTTTCTTCATGGAACTGACCATTTTTGAGATGTTCCTTGTTATTGCTTTCAGTTTTAAAATATTTAAAACTTTTCACAAACGGAAATTTGTAAACTTCTGGCAATGCAAAGAAACGGATTTCATCCACACGCCAGCCAGCTTATAAAATATTTGACTATCTTTTTAGCCTAGTGTATTCCATATTTCCCTTCTACTTACCAGAACGCATTTCTGCTAATGTTTATCTCGATTAGCATGAAGTAGTTAGAAGAATAAGTTTTTTTTAACAGTAATTTGTTCGAGATGTAGAGAAAGTCATGTGAATGGGACACATCAGAATTTTTAAATTCAGGAATTATGACAAAACATGTGTTTCCGGTGTAATCTCGGTATCGACTTTTTGGATGGAATGCAATACTTTCTCTCTATCCAATATGAATATTGTATGTAGCAGAGAAAATAATGTTTTCTAAGAATATTTTGTAGAATAAGCATAAAAAGCATTAGTAGGTAGAGACAGTAATGTGGCTAAACATCCAATTTTTATGTTCTAATTTTTTATCTGTCTCTTAGGTTTTATAAGTTGCACAAAATTAATTGCGAATAAAGAGGACTTCACAAGATAAAATTAAATATATCTGTATATATTTATAATACATATTTTTGACTAGTCATATAAATATTTTAAAACAAAAGTTATTTTAAAGAAAATCTTATAAATACTTTTTGAACAAATCAAAAGTAAAATAAATGTTCTTATAAGTAAATGGTAGTTTGAAGAAATGGAAATGGAATTTTATTTATAGATGCTCTTTAAATACTTTGGTTCTCGGCCCCCCATTCTCTATTGGGGTAAAAGACCGCTTAATTTTGCTCAGAGGCCTCCTTAACAAGCATGAGGTTCTTTTACGTGCCGTAAATCTACAACACGGTACCAACAGTAAATCTACGATTCGGAATCAACAGCTTTACTTCCCTTCCGAAGCAAGCCAAACTAGGGGTTTTTACGCCCGTAAAAATCCATCAACCTCCGCCGGATTTGAACCCCCGACCTTGCGTATATGAAGCTAGCAGGGTAACTACTACACCACGGAGGTCGACTGGTAGTTTGAGGTGAGATCTTTTAGTTCACAGACACATACACGGACACACGAAAATGCACACACGGTCCTTTTTCTACACATGCTTTTTTAGATTCAGGGAATCTTAAAACGTGTATTTTAGAGACATCCAGGTATCGAAATTTTGGGCGGAATGCAATACATTCTCTACCAATGTATTATGCAATAGAGTAATCGAAAATGTGTACTCATCATAAGAATGTTCATATTAAAATTTTAATTTGATACAAATATTCGTACCACTATTGCAAAAGTTAACAACTTAAGTCATCTTCGTTTTCTTCCATTTTATGCTGTTCACACACAAACACACACACGCACCTATAAATACTCATGAACATTTATGGAGGCATTAAATCATATATTTCCGGTGAAATCTCGACATCGAATTTTTCGAATTTTTTGGTATACTTCCCCGATAGAAAAATTATTAAATATCGGCAGAACGTCTGACTTCCTAACTTGCTTAATTTCTTCCTGACTGTCTACCGGTTCTGAAACTGTTGTATTGCCTACAAGCCTATGGTGGTAGAACAAACATCGAAAGGAATGTTCGAGTAATGTTTTAGATGAACATAGTAGTGAAATCTTTATACTTTCTCATTGGTTAAATAGTTATTTAACAGCTTAAAGATTATACACAATGTATAGGGGTGAAGCTGTAGAATATGAAGATTTCCCACTCCTAAGTCACCAAGTTAACCTTTTTGGAAAACGTATATTCTGCGCCCATCGAGAAAAATAATGTTTGGAGTAGTTAATTATACAATATGGATTCACTGATCTCTAATGAACCTCCGGAAGGTTTTGGGTTTCTATGGGTGTAAAAATTTCCTTCTTCTGGGAGGGAAGTAAAGCCAGGGTTCTCATGTAGCATCTAAAAGAATCTCAAATATGATAAGAGACCTCTGAGAAAAATGTCCAATCTTTCATGCCCAAAATAGAATTGAACCCTAAGAACCACAATAGTTAAAGGACATTCATAAATAATAGTATATTATTTAACTAGGTGCAAAAGTTGAGCTTTATTATGAGTGGATCAAGATAGGTCACGACCGCAGAGAGTGATCTAAGGCCCAAGAGTTAATAAAACTATTTTTGCACCAATATGAACCCAATTCTTTATCTAGTTTATTTATAAAAATACATTTTTAATGCAGGAAATAATTATAATTTGGCATATTAAATCTCATATCAGTGACCAATTTTAATTCTATTGCTATTCATGTAGTGAATTTGTTGTTGTGGTAACTATTGTAGTTCTATGAAATCAATAAATCGTCATTCTCGATAATAGATGTTAAAGTAATGGATGATTTTTAAAAAATTATGTAGAGTCTGTTTTTGGTGGTCCTAATAAACGACACAACTGATACGCCCAACCAAATTTATGAAGAAGTTGGTGTTAGATTAGCAGTGTAACTAATGAGTTGGTCGAAAAAAAATTCAGTGATAATATGGCTCCTCAAGTCAATGTTAACAATTGTACAAATTGCTAGAATTTTCTTGTGTTATTTATGGTTGAGTTCGTACTTAACCTAAAGGATATATTTCTACGATTTGTTGGCAATAATAAAGAGAAGAATGTGATCTTTTCAAGGTCTTATATTGTACTCGAGAGAAACAATATACTAAAAATTTGGAAAAGGAAATATTATTGTTATAAAGTGCTTTGTAACATGTTGCTATGTGAAATTCAAACGTCGTGTTATTTACTTTGTATAAAAATAAACAGAAGCTTTTTCAATGGAAAATTATCGACATTATTAATGGTTTGCTCTTAAACCTCAACTTGATAAAAACTATTTTTATGATTTTAATATATGTTCTATATACAACTGTGTTAACTCCAATAAAGGTAAAAACACGTATAAAAATGGCAGATGTTGAGAAATAAAATTTGAAGATTTAACAAGTACATTACTGCATATTTTGTACACAATAGATGTATCAGTTAACCAAACAAATAAACAGTATGACATGCAAACCAATAATGCACGGAATGTGCTTCATAATTAAGTTTAAATTCAAAGTTGTACTCCTTCATGTCAATATATGTCATTTTTGTGAAAAGCATAAGAAGCATCGGTATTATTGCTTCAGAACATCAATTCCAAATACACCTATGTAATAAGATCAAGCACCGCTTATTCACGTTAATTCTATAGTCCGTATTGTTCAAATGCAATTTTTATTACTTATTTCTTCAACAGCCTTGGCGACCTTCAGAGGTGGACTACAACTAGTAGTGCTCAGTATGAAAATTATTATCCCTGAAATAAATGAACAATTTTATTCTCCGTCTGACATGCTCAAACATACATAAACACTGCTACTACACTGAATAATTGACATATCCCAAGATGTTACAGATAGTAAATGTAGAAAAACATGCCCGGTATTTTGAAACGTTCTCCATAAAAAGGGCATGTGCTAATATGTGCCCCTATTGGAGCTAACTCCTCAATTATAAAATACCAATTGAGTTATTATGGTAGTGTTAGTTGAGCTCAATTTGAGCTCAAACATGCGTTGCTAAAGTTTTTTTTTTTTTTTACAGCATACAAGGGAAATAAAAGGCTGTTACTTGATTGATAGGTATATCATGTCGTTATAACTAGATTTCAATTATCTTGTATTTTTCTTTATCTTAATAGGTAAACCATAACCATTTACAGTAAAATTGCTAGGAATTAAAATATGTGATATCTGTTTTCTTTTACATGCTTCTGAAGAGCAATAACTACGTTGGAATTTTAATAGTGGCAACTCTTTATTTATAACTGATTCAAAAGAGATATACTATGTTACTAAGTTTTACTGTCTTTCAAGGGAGTCACCAGTTTTCTGTACAACCCGTTACCAGCGATGTGGAAGTCGTAGAATACCATTATCAGCCTCTGTTATGCTGATAGTTCGAATGGAGCGGTCTGCTACTTGACGAATATCTGCAACAGCTCTGAAGCAAATGCCAGAAGTGGTTCCTTCATCTTCGAAATCAAGTCAAACTCACAAGGGCCCAGTCCAGTGTCGCTGCTTCTTTCTCAGAGCTGGTGATAAATGAACAGTAATACTGCACATTCACCGTTTGTTGTGGAAGCATGTAATACCAGAAGAACCATATTTTTCACACTGCGACCTTCGACTTTCGATCTTTCTGATCTTTGGCAACACTATCTGCTGAATCCACTCAACATTTTGCACGATCTCGGCCGCATACAGCAGAAGCCGTGCTGATTCGTTCATCGAGGGAGCTGGGAAGTACTGAACCTTCCCCCATACTCCCCTGACTTAAGCTCTTGTGACTTTGACTTGATTACAAAGATGAAGTGGTATTCGCTTCAGAACTGTTCCAGGTGTTCGTCAGCCACTGGACTTCTCCATTCGAACTATCAAAACAACAGACACTTTTAAAGGTAGCAATGAGTTGTACACAATGCTGGTGAAGGTTAATAAAACTCGGTAATATGTATCTCTTTTGTATCAGTTTTAAATAAATAGTTCCAATTACTGTTCCAACCCTGGTATTTTCAACCCCATGGTATTCTAAAGTAAGGGTCAAAGCCTTCTTTGTGAGGATGTTGTGTTTGTTTTTACAACCGCAATGTGTTCGTGTTCAAGTAAAAGAACTTCATAAAACCTTCTTAATTTTTAGTAGTACATAAAACATAATTTAAGTATTTTACAGACTATCTACATGAGAAAAATAGGGCTTTTCACTGAACTCAAAATCAATTGAGTGTTCTTGATATTACACATACACACATGTTCTCTTGTTATAATATTAATACAGACTTTTTGGCCTTAGATTGTGGTGCTGATGCTGGTGGTCGCTGCTGTGGTCGTCTCCGCCCAGATCGGACTTGGCAGCAACACCGGTGGATCCTCTAACAAGGAGAGTGGCGGCAGTTATAGTGGATCATATGGACGTCCCGGTGGATCATATGGCAGTAACGGAGGATATGGCTCAAGCTTCGATCAAGGAGTTCACGGTGGAAGTCCTGGAGAGGGAGGATACGCCGATAGTCGTGACAGTGATGGTTACAGCGGAAGACCTGGAAGTCTGTCCCAACTGTGATAAGGAAATCAAGAGTTGAATTTTATTCGAAGTCTTCAAAGTACTCTGTCAACATGATGCCTTATTTTCAGCACTAATGTTTCTGGCATTTCCTCTTTAGTAATACAACTACATGATGTATCTAAAGTATTTGTAAATGATCAAACATGTCATGAAATTAAGTTAATAATGTTAAAGTCACTATCTTTTAGTGTGTTATTCAACGATCGTTAGTACATACTTCATCTATGCACATCATTCCATAAAATGAATGATTTATATCTCTGTACAATTATTTCTTCCATGCAATCCTATTATAAAGAAGTTGTTATATTTAATATCGTGCATCATGGCACGTGTGCCAACAATATCCATTATATTTCAAATTTCCTTCCCCTATAAAAAAAAATCTGATGTGTACCATTCACGTGACTTTCTCTACATCTCTGCAACAAATTAATCTTAAAAAGCTTATACTTCTATTAACTTCATGTTAATCAAAAAATTAGTAAAAATTGTCTTATTACTTGCTTCTTTATAAGTAGAAGCGAAATAAGGGAGTACGATAGGTTAACGTGATAGTCAAAAGCTGGTTGCTATGTCACTGAAGTTCCTTTGTTTGTATGGACAGCAGTTGACAAATTCGTGTATGAGAAAAATATAAGGTTTTCAAAGCAGAAACCAAAATCAAGGAATGTCTCAAAAACGATCAACTGCACGAAAAACATGTATATATCATAAATTGTGTGTTTTAACGTGCTCTACATTTTTCTTGTAGTAAGCTTTTGTCCATCTCTTACGGTTTAGTAGTTATTCAAAATTCCGTAAAATTCATAGAGAATAAAGTACTCATAGAGGCTGTTCCTAGAAAATTCAAGATATAAATTTTATTTGTCATGTAAATATCTTTAATATACGAAATTTTAATCAAAATCGTTACAGCCATTTTTGAGAAAATCAAAATTTTCGAAAAAAGTTCCATGTAAAGGGTAGTTGGGGGTGGGGGGATTTTTCTCAAAATCTTCGTGTTGCATCCCTGGAAGATACTAAGTTTAAATACTAAGTTTGGTATTTTACCGACTTTTCGTTTTTGAGTTATCGTGTTCAATGACACGCCGACACACACACGGCCATTTTTCCGAAAATGCTTTTTTTAGATAAAGGGGGCCCTAAATCATATATTTCAGGTGAAATCTGGGTATCGAATTTTTGGGTGGAGTGCAATACCTTCTCCATACACTATGTACATGGTGCGTATAGAGAAAGTAATAATGAAATCATATTGTGATATTCTTTTCTCTGAGAAACGAAGATCAAAAACTTATCATCTTATTAAATTAAAATAATTAAAATGTGAATTCATAATGATTCACCATGCCGTGCTGGTTATATACCACATAATCATAGCCTGTATCATCTGCTCACTTCTCACCTGAGAAGGAATGCGTGTAAAGTAAATATCTTGTTTATCATTTCAGTAATAAGAAACTAAATGCAGTGACAGAGGCAAATGCCTCAGTTTAGAAAACATGAAGGCACATTCACTTAGAACAGCTACAGTTGCAGAATTACTTCTTGATTTATATCCAAAAATGTGAACTAATAAGACTGCTTAAAACCTGGATAACCTTGTTGAATAACTTACTATTATGTACCACCAGCATCTATGTATACATATATACGACTAATCGACTCCTAACTTCATAATGAAAAGAACATTTGATGTAATAGGATCACACAGCTACCCATTAAAAATCTGATGTGTACCATTCACATGACTTTCTCTATATTCCTACAACAAATTATTCTTAAAAATCTTATACTTCTATTTACTTTATGCTAATCAGAAAAAAAGTAGCAGAAATAGCCTTATTGCTCGCTTCCTTGTAAGTAGAAGCGAAATAAGGAAGTACCATAGGTTAAAGTGATAGTCAAAAGCTGGTTGCTATGTCAATGAAGTTCCTTTGTTTATATGGAGATAGGCGTTGACAAGTTCCTGTATGAGAAAGGTATACGTTTTTCGTAACAGATACCAAAAATAAGGAATGTCTCAAAAACGATGAACTCCACGAAAAAATGTATATAACATAAATTGTGTGTTTTCATGTGCTCTATATTTTTTGTGTAGTAAGTTTTTGTCCATCTCTTACGGTTTAGCAGTTATTCAAAATTCAGTAAAATTCATCCAGAATAAACTACTCTTCAGAGGCTATTCTCAGAAATTTCAAGATATACATTTTATTTTTCAGGTAAGTATCTTTAATATACGAATTTTTAATCAAAATCGTTAGAGCTATTTTGAGAAAATCAAAATTTTCGAAAAAAGTTCCAT
This sequence comes from Hymenopus coronatus, assembly GCA_030762935.1. Lineage (NCBI taxonomy): Eukaryota > Metazoa > Arthropoda > Insecta > Mantodea > Hymenopodidae > Hymenopus > Hymenopus coronatus. The sequence goes on along the minus strand of CM060881.1, from coordinate 139,795,550 downwards.
GTAAAGGGTAGTTTCGGGTGGGGGGATTTTTCTCAAAATCTTCATGTCGCATCCCTGGAAGATACTAAACTTAAGTTTGATATTTTACCGACTTATCGTTTTTGAGTTATCGTGTTCACAGACACACGGACACACACACATACACACGGACCTTTTTGTGAAAATGCTTTATTTGGATATTGGGGACCCTAAAACATATATTTCCGGTGAAATCTCGGTATCGAATTTTTGGGTGGAGTGCAATACTTTCTCTATACACTATGTACATAGTACGTATAGAGAAAGTAAAACTTACACCTCATGGGTTATTTATTATAGCTGTTATTGTAGCGATTATTCTGCTGAAATAACGCTATTCATTGTACATCTTTTATTTAAAACTAAGAAATAAGAGTTAGTCACAAAGTATGCGGACAAAAAACTAAATAAGCGGAGTACCTTCTTCTTCTTCTTCTTCTTCTTTTCCTCTTCAACAAAGACTAGACCCCCATTCACAGACGCAGCACGACCACACACTGCAAATGTGACGAAAAACCTCCTACAGGGATTTGGCTGGGACGTGTTTGACCATCCTCCGTACAGCCCTGACCTTGCTCCCAGCGACTTTCATCTGTTCTTACAGCTCAAGTCTTTCCTTGGCGGTCAACACTTCAACAATGATGAAGAGCTGAAAGAAAATGTTTCCAACCTTTTGAAGACACAGGCGGCAAACTTCTATGAAGAAGGTATACAAAAACTTGTGCCAAGCTATGACAAATGCCTGAAAAATTTCGGCAGTTATGAGGAAAAGTAGTTTAAGAGTTGTATAGAATTTTGTGCAATAAATAATTATTCTTATATGTACACAATTTAATTTTATTACCAAACGGAGCTTACTTTCTGGACTTACCTCGTAACTTTAAATTATACAGTTTTATTCTTCAGCGTTCTGCAGCAGGGATTTAAAAAGCGCGGCTTACTTGCAGCAGTTGTGCACAATCTCTGCTTACCCGGGGCCAGATCAATCGGTAGAACGATTCTTGAGAACTCTTATACTCAGGTACATGGTGCTGGGATTTACTTTCTATTAAAATCTGGACATCTATTACCAACACGTGCTTCACTTGGTCATGGTGTAGAGGGAGTACCCTGGACGCGGGTTTCCACAACTTTCGTTGTCATCCTCTTGCAGGTTTGCAGATGTGATTTCCAGTGTACTCCATCTACACCATGACCAAGTGAAGCACGTGTTGGTAATAGATGACCAGATTTTAATAGAATTGACAGCTTCACTGTTTGTAATGGCTTTTTTTAACATTTTAAAACGGATTTACTTGTTGAAAGGAACAACATTTTGTTTTCTTTGAAACAAAACGTTTCAACACAGCTTTAAATTTGAAAAATAGTCTTCTTTCTTATAAAACTGAAAATCGTCTGTAGTTTAACCGGCAAAATTCTCCTATTCCCGTCGAAAATATTCACGAATGTTTCCCTTGTATGGAATGTGCTATCTTTCAAGCTTGAACAAGATATTCGGGACAATAACTTCCTCAATTCCCCGGATAAATCAACTATCCTGTCGAAAATTACATCGATGTATTCTCCGACGTAATATTACCTAGAAGCACAAATTCTTTTGCAACATTAATGTTCTTGCCTGAGAGGAATATTACCCCTCAGACTTAATCTCTCTTTCCCAACAAAATCAGAAAGTGAAGTGTAAAAGCTTTCAAAATTTTTCCTTGTTACTGCAAAAATATTTCCGTTGCTAAAACAGAACATGGTTACAAAATTAAACCGCTCGCCCCCATATGAAAAATCTCATGTGTTCCATTCACATGACTTTCTCTACATATCTGCAACAAATTATTGTTAAAAAGCTTAGTTTCTATTTACTTCTTGCTAATCGAGCAGAAATTAGCAGAAATACCCTTATTACTTGCCTCCTTGTAAGTAGAAGCGAAATAAGGGAGTACCATAGGTTCAAGTGATGGTCAAAATCTGGTTGCTATGTGATGGAAGTTCCTTTGTTGGTACGGACACGAGTTGACAAATTCCTGTATGAGAAAAGTATAAGTTCTTCCAAGCTGAAACCAAAAACAAGGAATATCAATAACGACCAACTCCACGAAAAAAATGTATATAACATAAATTGTGTGTTTTAAAGTGCTCTAGGTATATTTTTTGTGTGGTAAGTTTTTGTCCATTTCTTACAGTTTAGCAGTTATGCAAAATTCCGTAAAATTGATCCAGAAATAAAGTAGTCTTCAGAAACTATTTCCAGAAAACTCAAGATATACATTTTATTTGTCAGGTAAATATCTTTAAAGTACGATATTTTAATCAAAATCGTTAGAGCCATTTTTAATAAAATCAAAATTTTCGAAAAAAGTTAGTTGGGGGTGGGGTGATTTTCTTGTAAATCTTCGTGTTACATCCTTGGAAGATAATCTTAAATACCAAGTTTGATATTTAACGGTCTTTTCGCTTTTGAGCTTTGCTGTCCACAGACACACACACACACAAACACACACACAGACACACACACGCACACACGGACCTTTTTCTGAAAAGGCTTCTTTTGGATTCAGGGGGACCCAAAACATGTATTTCCAGTGAAATCTCGGTATCTATTTTCTATGTGCATAGTACGTGTAGAGAAAGTAAAAATCGATTGACGAAAACAAAACCGCAGCGAAATTCTATCCTACAAACCCTGCGGAGGACAATGGATTTTTTTCGGGCGTAAAAATCTTTAGCATGGCTTCCTTCGGAAGGGAAGTAAAGCCGTTGGTCCCGTGTCGTAGATTTACGGCCAGTAAAAGAACCTCAAATCTGACAAAATAGTCTCTGAGCAAAATTAAGCGGTCTTTCGCGGTCAATATAGAATAGACGCTAAGAACAACATCAGTTAAAGAGCGTCTATTAATAAAACTCCATTTATTTTGTCTCAAAAAAAGTAACCAAGGAGTAATAGCATAAAAACACAAATTGTGGACAGAGACGTATTCTTACAAAGAAGGCTAACAAAAATACAAATAAAACATGAAATAAACATAGATATTGGTCCGCAATGTTAGATCTTGCTTCAGTTCTAATAGTTTGCAGATAGCTGTATATTTATTTAATTTTGCTCAGATATGATACTTTTAACTTGTTCTATGAGTATTATTTTACATGACCCCCGGAATGTCAGTGTTTGGCTTTTGTATGAGAAATATTTAAGTAATATTTTCTCTTATTTTAAAATAGCTTTGTGAAGATTACCCACTATACAGAAATTATAGCTTGTTTGCCCGTTCTCCTCCCCATAAAAGTATGTAATTGGATTAATTGTTTTTCACACAAGCCGTGTGTAGGACAGGATTTGGATCGGTAGAGTCAGACTGAAAAATTCAATAGCATAGCCGGGATTTGAACCAGGGATCTCCCAATCTCTAGCCGGTTGCTCTGCCACTGAGCTACCATGGAAACACGCCGGCATAGCATTGAATTCTTCAACTGACTCGCATGTTTCCTGGTAAACCACAAGGTGCTCTCAAATTATTTTGAGATGACAACCCCAATAGCGACTTACAATGTTGTAAGTACAACCGGCAGTGGCAGAGCAACAGACTGGAGATCGGGAGATCCGTGGTTCAAATCCCGGCTATGGCGTTGAATTTTTCAGTCTGACTCTACCTAGCCAAAAGTATGTAAGTTACAATAATTTAAGTTTAATATTCGCTAACATTAATTTATGACCTAGTATATATGTGTATTACTAGAGCCCAACCTACTGTTACTAGTACGGAGGAATAAACGTTTGGTATATCACTTTTCGTTTATATTGCTGTCTATCTCTTATCATTTTCTTGTTATATAGGTTCAACCGCAACCCAATGCAATGGCTATACAAGCAAATTAAGAATTCTATTAAAATAAGAACTAAAATAAGACCAAACGTTTATTCCTCCGTACTAGTAACAGTAGGTTGGGCTCTAGTAATACACATATATACTAGGTCATAAATTAATGTTAGCGAATATTAAACTTAAATTATTGTAACTTACATACTTTTGGCTAGGTAGAGTCAGACTGAAAAATTCAACGCCATAGCCGGGATTTGAACCACGGATCTCCCGATCTCCAGTCTGTTGCTCTGCCACTGCCGGTTGTACTTACAACATTGTAAGTCGCTATTGGGGCTGTCATCTCAAAATAATTTGAGAGCACCTTGTGGTTTACCAGGAAACATGCGAGTCAGTTGAAGAATTCAATGCTATGCCGGCCATGTCAACACGTGAAAAAAATAAAAAAATTGGAAGTAGCAGGAATTTCGTAAAATCATCGTGTCGTATTTTTGGAAAACGCCGATTTTGGTAGTTATCTGACTATTTTGAGCTCTCTCTCTCATTCTCACTCTCTCTCTCTGTTCTGTCTCTCACTTTTTCTCTGTGGCATATACTTACGCGCGCGCTGAAAGAATATATTTTGTTTTCCTTTTGAGGTTATGTGGACCACAAAGCCTGAATTTTTGCAAAAGGTTATCATCAGTAGTGGTATATAATACTTCCTATCTAGGTTAGTGGTAGAGGAAGTAAACTGGCTAAAATATTTTCTTAGATAAAAAGTACTTCCATTTTTAACTAAACCTGCAAGCGAATTAATTGTTTTTCCCACACCAGTTATATGTAAGACATAAGTTGCAAAGATAGAGACAGACAAAAAATGTCGGTGTTGTAGCCATGATTTGAACCACGGATCTCCCGGTTTTCGTCCAGTTGCTCTAACCACATAGTTACAATGGCGACACTCCGTCACGACACTAAATGTCCACTGCCTCGTTTGTTTCCCAGTAAACCACAAGGTGATCTCAAATAGCAACTTAACAATGTTGTAAGTAACGGATGAGTCAAAAATCTGATGTGTTCCATTCACATAACTTTCTCTACATCCCTGCAACAAATTATTGTTAAAAAGATTATGCTTCTATTTACTTCATGCTAATCGAGAATAAATTAGCAGAAATAGTCTTATCACTTGCTTCCTTGTAGAAGCAAAATAAAGGAGTACCATAGATTCAAGTGATAGTCAAAATCTGGTTGCTCTGTGACTGAAGTTCCTTTGTTTGTATGGACACCAGTTGACAAACTCCTGTATGAGAAATTTATATTTTCCATGCTGAAACAAAAAACAAGGAATATCTAAAAAACGATCAACTCCAGGAAAATAATGTATGTAACATAAATTGTGTGTTTTAAAGGATTCTACATGTTCTGTGTGGTAAGTTTTTGTCCATCCCTTATGGTTTAGCAGTTATGCAAAATTCAGTAAAATTGATCCAGAATAAAGTAGTCTTCAGAGGCTATTCCCAGAAAATTCAAGATATACATTTAATTTGTCAGGTAAATATCTTTAATATACCATATTTTAATCAAAATCGTTAGAGCCATTTTTAAGAAATTAAAAATTTTCGAAAAAAGTTCCATGTAAGGGGTAGTTCGGGATGGGGGGTTTTCTTGAGAATCTTCGTGTCACATCCTTGGAAGATACCAAGTTTTGTATTTAACGGTCTTTTCGTTTTTGAGCTATGCTGTCCACTGACACACGGACACACGGACACACACACGGACCTTTTTCTGAAAAGGCTTTTTTGGATTAAGGGGGAGCCAAAGCATGTATTTCCAGTGATATCTCGATATCTCGGTATTGCACTCCAGCATAAAATTCGATACCGAGATTTCACCGGAAATATATGTTTTAGGGTTCTCTTTATCCAAAAGAAGTATTTTCGGAAAAAGGTCTGTGTGTGTGTGTGTGTCGGTGTGTCAGTGTGTCTGTGAACACTATAACTCAAAAACGAAAAGTCGGTAAAATACCAAACTTGGTATTTAAGTTTAGTATCTTCCAAGGACGCGACACGAAGATTTTGAGGAAAATCCCCCCACCCCAAACTACCCTTTACATGGAACGATATTTACCTGATAAAAAAAAGTATATTTTGAATTTTCTGGGTCAATTATACGGAATTTTGCATAACTGCCAAACCGTAAGAGATGGACAAAAACTTACCACACAGCAAATATAAAGCACCTTAAAACACACAATATAAGTTATATACATTTTTTTCGTGAAGTTGATGGTTTTTGAGATATTCCCTATTTTTGTTTCCGATAAAAAAAACTTATACCTTTCTCATACAGGACCTTGTGAACTCGTGTCTATACAAACAAAGGAACGTCAGTTACATAGCAACCAGCTTTTGACTATCATTTTAACCTATGGTACCCCGTTATTCCGCTTCTACTAACAAGCAAGCAAATAATAAGACTATTTCTGCTAATTTCTTCTCGATTAGATGAAGTAAATCAAATCATTTGTTGCAGAGTTGTAGAGAAAGTCATGTGAATGGAACACATCAGATTTTTAAGAGAGCAGATGAATGGTTTCTGGGGTCAATCTTACACAAGAAAAATATAGGATTAGGATAAGGTGCTGCAGATTTTTTTATAATTGTTTTTACTTTCTCTGCACGTACTATGTACATAGTATATAGATAAGGTAATGTATTTCACTAAAAATTCAATGTTGCAAAATCACCAGAAACTACCTTTTACATGGAAAATTTTTAGAAAGTTTATATTTTCCTAAAAATAGCTATAACGATTTTGATTAAAATTCCTTATGTATAAACTATTGTTATGGAAAACGAAATGTATATTCTGAATTTTCTGGTAAAAGCCTCTGAACACCTCTTCATTCTGGATGACCTTTATATAACTGGCGTACCGTAAGAAATATACAAAAACGTACTACATAATAACATAGATCTCATTAAAACACATAATTTGTGTCATATACACTTATATTCACTATTTGTTTTCTTTTTGTAGGTTTATTGGTTTTCGAGATATTCCGGATTATTGGTTTCAATTTTAAGCCATCTACTTTTCTCCCGTTTCTCTTTTGTTTACCCATGGCAAGCAAAGAGATTGGAATTTCAATTGTTGCATATAGTGATCGAATTTCAAAGGTTGAGACTGTCGGTTTAGCCTGTTTTTTTTTTTATCCTCCTTTTATTTTCAAGGAAGCTAGTAGTAAGACTAATTCTGCCTTTGTTTATCTTGATTAGCATGATCTAGATGAGAGATTTAATAAAAGGTTTGTTTGCTGCACAGCTGGAGGATTTTATGTGAATGCAAACATTCGATTTGTTTGCTTCTACTTATAAGGTACCAAGTAATAAGGAGAATTTCTGCTAATGTTTATCTCAATAAGGATGAAGTAGATAGAAGAACAAACTGTTTACAATAATTTGTTACAGAAATGTAGACGTCATTTTTTTTTTTCTTTTTAATGTTTAACGCCCGCTTTTACTGCAGATGGCACCGCAGGCGATGACACTGGTGATACATGGAATGAAGATGGAGCACCAGTGGAATGCTATGGCGGGTGAACCCGGAGAACCCGAAGAAAACCCGCCTTTGCGCCGCTTTGTCCACCACAAATCCCACATGCGGTCGCTTGGGATCAAACTCGGTCCGCCTAGGTGAGAGGTGAGCAGTCTAACCACGGTCAGACAGTCGTGTGAAAGGAACACATCAGATTTTTTAAGTGCCAAAATGAACTTAAATGGCGTTCGGCATAAAATAGTTTAAAGGAAGTTATTGAATCAGTATATAATGAGCAGCAAAAAAATGAAATGTCAAATTCGCTTCAGATGCTTGTGACCGTAACGGACGTTCTATGAACTTTTGAACACGGCAGCACGTGAGCTATTTATTTCAAGGTCAGTGAATCACCTTCAAACACCTGACCTTGGTAAACAGGCTAGAGAAAAGGATGCATAAGAAGTTCAGTACGTGGCGCAGGGGAAAGGAGGTTCGAGCACCGCCTTGGGTGTGTGCGTGTATGCGTCTATGTATAAGTGTACAAACTGGAAATCAAATCTCTTAACATGAGAATTAACATAGAAAACATATATTTCTTTGCCAAATACTCTCTTCGATGTTCATTATAAAGAAAGCTATTACAAAAAAATAAAATAATAAAGCTAGTGTCTTTATTTCACATGCCTTTCACTACCTGTTTCACAAACAAAAAAATATTATTTTCTTATTTATGCTAATCGATATAAGCATTAACAGAATTGTTCTTATTACTTGTTTTCTTGTAAGTAGAAAGCAATAAAGCGATAGTCAAAATTTGTAAAACCGGTCGCATTGGGAAACAATTGCAATTAGGTTCTCTTTGCATGGCCAGGAGAAAAACAAAATAGATATTTAATGAAATATGACTTCCCTTTTGACAAAAGTTTGCTTAAAATTGAAACTAATAACGAAGAACATCTCGGAAACGGTTACCTCTATAAAATTTGTGACAAATCGTATGCTTTAACAAGGTCTACAGTTTTTGCGTTGTAAGTTTTGTTCTGTCTCTTATGGTTTACCAGTCCTATAAAAGTATCCAGAATGAAGAAGGCTTCTGAGGCTATTCCCAGAAAATTCAAGATATAGATTTCGTTTGTCATAAAATATTTTAAACTTTAGATGTTTTAAACAAAAAAATATATAAATTTTCGAGAAATTGTCCATATAAAGGGAGTTTGGGTTGCGGGAGAATTTTTTGAAACTCTTCGCATCGCATCTTTGGAAGATATTAAATTTAAATACGAAGGGTATTTGTATTTATATTCAAGGGTCTACAAAACGCGTATTTCTGTTGAAATTTCGGTACGCATTTTTGTGTGAAATACAATACCTTCTCCTTATACTATGTATATTATAGATACGTGCTATATAACGTAATAGTTTTAAGAACACCAAAAACAATAGTATTCAATAGTAGCACATTTATGTGCTGTTTGTTTATTTTTGGAGACTGTAAAAATATGATAAATTCTTTTAAATCGTTACGTCATTAATTTTTATCCATTGTGGTGGATCATGTTGCATCTGTGATCCATTCACAAGAGTTGCTCTACCTATTTTACAAACTTCTTACAAAATATTTTATACTTCTACATACTTCAAGTTTGAGTTAAATATTAGCAGAATGGTCTTATTACTTAGTTGTTTATAAGTGGAAGGAGACCAAAGGAAATCACTAAGCTAAAACGATAGTCAAATGTTTTAACAGCTATCGCTATGCGAGAGCTCTGTCATTGAAATTCGATTCTCTCTAATGACCAGGAGTAAAACAGACAAAAATTACACATGTCTTCTGTTTGAGAAAACTATAATTGTTTTAAAACTGAAACAAATAACAAAGAACATCTTTGAAACCATTACCTTTGCAATAATAATGTATATGACAAATTATGTGACGAGATCTATAGTTTTTGTGTGGTAACTTTTTGTCTATTTTTCACGGTTTACCAGCTATATGAAACTCGTTCAGAATGCAGAGGACGTCAGAGAATTCAAGATTAATTTTATTTGTCACGTAAGAATGTTTATGCATGTTATTTTAATCATGATCGCTAGAAGCGTTTTGAGAAAAGCGACAATTTTTAAAAATCTTCCATGGGTAAGAGATTTTCTTAAAATTTATCAATTCGAATCTTTGCAAGATAATAAACCTGAATATCAAGTTTTGGTATTTAATCGACCTTTTGTTTTTGATCTATTCGGTCCGCAAACAACACACAGACGAACATGTTTTTAAAATACCTTTTTTCGTACTCAGGGGATCTCAAAACATATTCGAGATCTCGAAATCACATATTTGGTGGAATACAATACCATCTCTATCTACTATGTGGTTTATATCATATGTGTAGAGAAATTAAAAAGCAAAAAACAAATAAAAAACTAAAAGGTTTGCAACTATATCTTCATCTACCCCTACACGTTCCAGGCAGAAGTCATTAGTCTGTCGTAAGGTATGCTAGATTTCGTTATATATGAATAGATGGAATTCCATTCGCTTTATCGTCTTATTTCTACTTTCTCAATACCAAGATTTCACCGGAAATGTATGCTATGGGTCCCCCTGAATTCAAAAAAGTATTTTTAGAAAAATGGCTGTGAGTGTGTGTGTGTGTGTGTGTATCATAGCTCAAACACGAAAAATTAAATACCAAACTTGCTATTTAAGTTCAGTAGCTTCCAAGAATGCAACAGTGTCCTTTAGATGGAAAAAAAATCGAAAATTTTGATTCTCTCTAAAATGATTCTAACGATTTTGATTAAAATATCGTACATTAAAAATATTCACCTGACAAATAAAATGTATGTTTTAATTCTTTTGGGAATGGCCTCTGAAAACATTTTTATTCTGAGTGAATTTTGCGGAATTTTATATAACTGGTAAACCGTAAGAGATGGACAAAAACTTACTACACAAAAAATGTAGAGCACATTAAAACACACAATTTATGTTATATACATTTTTTTTGTGAGTTCGTCGTTTTTGAGACATTCCATAATTTTGGTTTCTGCTATGAAAAACTTATACTTTTCTCATATAGGAACTTGTTAACTCCTATCCATATAAACAAAGGAACTTCATTGACATAGAAACCAGCTTTTGACTATCATTTTAACCTATGGTAATCCTTATTTCGCTTCTACTTACAAGGAAGCAAATAATAAGACTATTTCTGTTCATTTTTTCTGATTAGCATAAAGTAAATAGAAGTATAAGCTTTTTAAGAATAATTTGTTGCAGGGATATAGAGAAAGTCATGTGAATGGTATACATCAGATTTTTTTTACTTTCTCTACACGCAAAATGTACATAGTGCATAGAGAGGGTATTGTATTCCACCCAAAAATTCAATACCGAGATTTCGCCGGAAATGTATGCTATGGGTCCTCCTGAATCCAAAAAAGTATTTTTAGAAAAATGACTGTGGGTGTGTATGTTTTTGTGTGTGTGTGTGTGTGTGTGTGTGTGTGTGTGTGTGTAACATAGTTCAAACACGAAAAGTTAAATACCAAACTTGCTATTTAAGTTCAGTAGCTTCCAAGAATGCAAGTGTCCTTTAGATGGAAAAAAAATCGAAAATTTTGATTCCCTCTAAAATGATTCTAACGATTTTGATTAAAATATCGTACATTAAAAATATTCACCTAACAAATAAAATGTATATTTTAATTCTTTTGGGAATGGCCTCTGAAAACATTTTTATTCTGAGTGAATTTTGCGGAATTTTACTAACTGGTAAACCGTAAGAGGAAGACAAAAGCTTGCTGGATATAAAATGTAGAGCCTGTTAAAAAACACAGTTTATGTTATATACATTTTTGCATGCAGTTGATCGCTTTTAAGATATTCCTTGTTATTGGTTTCAACTTTAAAATATACTTTTCTCATACCGAAGTTGTCAACTCCTGGCTATACAAACAAAGGAACTTCAGTCGCATAGCAACCAGCTTTTGACTATCACTCTAACCTATGGTACTCCCTTATTTCGCTTCTAGTTACATGGAAGCAAGTAATAAGAACATTTCTGCTAATTTTTTCTCGATTAGCATAAAGTAAATAGAAGTATACACTTTTTAACAATTTGTTGCAGAGATGTGGAGAAAGTCATGTGAATGGAACCCTTTAAGTTTTTTATATTATTATTATTTTGGTAGCTTTACTTCCATTAATCTGGTTGGGCTTATCGGACGATGAATGAAATATGTGTAGTGATGCTCAAATGATCACAGGGTACATAGAACTTAAAGCTACTCCATATTGGTCTTCTCAGGATAAGGGAAAACCCCGGAAAAATACCTCATCCAGGTAATTCATCCTAGGCGAGATTTGAACTCGCGAAATCAACCATCATACTCTCTAGGTGGGGTTTCATTTTTATTTTCTCTAGAGAATGTGTACAACGTATATAGCAGGTATTTGAAACCGAGATGTCACCGGAAATACATATTTTGAGGACCCCTGAATCCAAATAATAAGAATCTGACTTTTTCTAGCTGTTCCACAGCAAGTTTTCCTTGTAAGAGATTATTATTTTATCCACATCATGTTAATCAAGATAAATTGGTGTTATTACTTGCTTCTTTGAAATTAGATGGGAAGTAAGGAAATGTAAGGCTTAAGGATTAGTCTAGTCCTTTAAAAACCGGTTGCTATGTGAAACACTGGAAATTCGGTACCCTTTGTCAGGTAAATAATTTTAATATACGATATTTTAATCAAAATCGTTAGAGCCATTTTTTAGAAAATCAAAATTTTCGAGAAAAGTTCCATGTAAAGGGTAGTTTTGGGTGGGAGGATTTTTCTTAAAATCTTCGTGTCGCATCCCTGGAAGATATTAAACTTAAATACCAAGTTTGGTGTTTTACCGACTTTTCGTTTTTGAGTTATCGTGTTCACAGACACACGGACACATGGATAACGGACACACACGGACCTTTTTCTGAAAATACTTTTTTTGGGTACCCTAAAACATATATTTCCGGTGAAATCTCGGTATCGAATTTTTTGGTGGAGTGCAATACATTCTCTATACACTATGTACTTGGTGAGTATAGAGAAAGTAAAAAGCTCCGCTGCCAAGTGTGGTATCATGATAGCATGTAGAGTCGACTAGTGAACGCCGAGCGAGACGGTCATGTCTGGCCACTCCGCTTTGTTTATCTTTACTAGTACTTCCTTGTGTTGTGCAGTTCGCTGTGTTCGCTCTGCTTTAAGTTTTGTTTTAAACTCTATCATGGCTCTCCAGCTGGACAATACCGGACAGATATTAAAGTCTGTTATAAATATGGTATACAGCGATAACTCCAACGTGTCAGGATAACTCCACATATTACGCCATCCAGTCAACACTACCTACTTCCACCCAACACAAGAAGGCAAGCGGGGCCTGTACGCTTGAACTGTTATCTAGTCACGTACTAGTGGATCTGTTTACGTTTACTACATGTGTATATGAACCAACCTACTGCTGCATGATCTAATACTCGTTTCAGTAACTGCAGTGATGGATTATGCATTATTTGGCTCTCGCTGCTAACACGCACTACGGCGTATAGTACTACAGTTATATAATATTTTGTTACTTTTATTCTTGGTTTAATATTTAAATGCAGAGAGCGGCAGAAACAGCAACGAAGATGAGGGCTTCTCCGACTCGGATCTTGCACGACAACTGGACTTCTAGCTATGTGTGAGTTATGTGGCAACACTGTGTATTTTAGATGAACCTAACGTCTTTGTCATATCCAAATGTCGAGCATAAACAGCAAAAGTGTTTACGTAAGTGCTTACGTTACGCATTCCTCTACCTTGCCTTCTTGTGTTGGGTGGACAGTACATCAACCGTCCACTTCTGTACTACAACACACCTCATTCTCTATTTCTGAGTTACCTGCAGATAATGATGTAAGAACATCTATACCTCAGCCAGCTCAACTACAGTTAGGTCGGCCACCTAATTCAGTTGACAACACTGACCAGCAAGATGATGATACGATGACTGATTTTGCTCCATCAGACCGTTTAAGTCGCCACCAACGTTCGCAGCTTTCTCACTCTATATGCATCTATTTTGCATATACAATTCCTACCTCTAGCCGTTTTTATCCTTTAAGTGAAACTGCTGATCCAGAATCTATTGGTGCCGTATCCATCTCCCAAAAAGAGAAAATCCCTCCTATTTGTGTGGGCAATGTTCACAATTATCAATTATTTTTGTAAGATATTAAGAAATGTGTGTTATCTGAATTTCATACTCAGTTTCGGGGGGGGGGGATTCTTAAGGTTTATGCTAGAGTACCACTGACTTTCGATTATTACTTTTTATTTCATCTCCATTAACCAGGAGTATTATACTTAACACAACCTGTCGGACAAACTGTTTTCCGTTGTCATATGCAGCATACCGTGCTCAGTCAGTGATCAAGAGCTTTATGACGAACTCTGTGTGCTGAGCTTCCCTGTTTGTAAAGTTACCCGTTTGCTTCGCAAAAACAGGCTTGCCATTCCCATTTGTGCTGTTAACCTCGTGAATAATGACGCCGGTAGAAATATCTTAAATCTTTCCCGACTGTAGTACAGTATGGTAAAAGTTGAACATCGACGACGGAATATAGAACTGCCCCAGTGTACTAATTGCCAAAACTATGGTCACACCAAGAACTATTGTCAACTAGGACCCCGCTGCTCGCTTTATAGGCAGCCATCACTTCTCTAAGTGCACAAAATCACCTACTACACAGCTTGTTTCTTCTTCTAGTGTGTTTAAGATTTGTTTTAAACTCTATCATGGCTCTCCAGCTGGACAATACCGGACAGGTCTTAAATTCTGTTATAAATATGGAATACAACGATACCACGTGTCAGGATAACTCCAACTCTACACCACATATTACGTCATTCAGTCAACACTACCTACTGTCCCCCAACACAAGAAGGCAAACGTCAACAGTACCACCCAGCAAACTATCGCGGCTGTCCTCATTACTTGCATTTGAAGGAATAATAATTTCGGCGCTCCCAGAGGCAAGCAGCACCTACACGCCACAGTTTAGAGCGGCCACTCACCTTCTCTTCAACATCACCCACAACAACAACAGCAGCAGCAACAACAACCACAACATCGATAGAGTACTTCATCCCCTCATGTATCCCTCTCGGACTTATTCTCATGTATTGAGTGATCGTTCTCTTGCCTTCCAAGACTGTCCTTTAACCACTTTACCAGAGGCTCCTACCTCCATAGCTCCGTCTTGGGGCTATTCTTAAGATCTACTTTCACAGCTTGGTACATTTCTCCGCACATCGTTTTCTCCGGTTCTGCCGCAACTGATGCAGCTTCTTCGCTCCCTCCTGTCTCCTATGTTTCCTGGTGGCCAACCTATTGTCTATACGTCAGATTATACTCCTGAACTGGAACCCTAACGGCCTAAGTGCTAAGCTCTCCTCCTTTATTGCCTTTCTCACTCAGCACAATGTTGATATTGCTTGTGTTACGGAGACTCATTTTCTTCTCAATGAGACTTTCACTATTCCTGGCTATATCATTTACCGGCAGGACCGCGAGGCTGAGAGACCATCCTGTAGTGTTGCTCTTTTCATTAGACGTTCTCTGCGCCACAGCGAGATATTTCTTCCACACGTGCCCAGTCTGGATGTGGTGGGTATTAAACTTCACAGTGCAAATGCCAATGATCTTGTCATTCTCGTCGCCTACAAAGCAATCGCCGGCTGAATACTACTTATCTCTCATTTCTCTTTCTTTGGAAGAACAGTACTCTTCTTTTGGGCAACCTTAATTGTAAGCATTCCTCCTGGGGGTGGCGATCCACCAATCCGAATGGTCAGATTATGTTTACGGCTCTAAACACCTATGGCCTATCGATATTTGCGTCTGAGAATCCTACTTATTATCCCTCAAATCCCTTAAATGCTCCTGATATTCTGGTCATAGGTATGCATCGCAATCTTCACCTTCCTACCTTCGTTTCCTCCCTGGGAGACCTTGACTTTGATCACTGCCCGGTGATTGTCACCTTTCAACTTCCACCTGCCTTGCTCCCACCGATTCCCAGACTCATAAATGGATATGTATATTGGGATAGCTTTCAGTCTCATCTGGATGCGATACTCTGCAACTCTTATCAACTCACCACAACCCATGATGTTGACCTTGCGCTACAGCACTTTACTGACACCATATGCCGTTGTGTTCGACTTTCCACTTCTCCCAGTGTGAGACCTTATTCTCCCTCTTCATTTTAAATCTTCTCCGAGAAAAACATCAAGTTCGTCGACAGTGGCAACGAGACAGACAACCCTGGCTCCGTAGGAAGCTTAACGGTCTCATTCGACGGGTGAAGCTGGAGTTGGAGCGACATCGGCTTCAGTCCTATGAGCGCTATCTGGCGTCACTCTTTCCTCACGACCATTCACTTTGGGCAGCCACCAAACGTGTTCTCCGTGAGCCGACTGTTGTGCCGGCGCTCTCTGCAAGCGGAAGACTTTTCACAGATATTGCTACCAAGTGTGATATTCTGGCCGATCATTTTGAGCGGGTGTTCACCCTCCCTCTGCCAGCCGCAGATGTTGCTGCAGTAGAACAGGTATTAACTACTCACCGCACTCGCCCTACAGTTCATCAAAGGATATCTTTTACTAGCCCGCGGGAATTGTCTTCACTGATTCGCGCTTTCCCACTTAAGAAATCTCCTGGACACTACTTGATTCCCAACATTGTTCTCAAGAAGCTCACCAAGAAGGCTCTTGCCTATTTGTCGTCCCTCCTAAATGCCTGTCTACGCCTCGGTTATTTTCCTCGTCCCTGGAAGTTTGCTCATATCGCGGAATTCCATAAGCCCAATAAACCTAAGCACCTACCTGAAAGTTATCGTCCAATTAGTCGGTTGCCTACCTTCTCCAAACTGTTTGAAAAAGTGATCCATCGCCATCTACTCTCTTACCTTACTCATAACCATGTTTTCCGACATTCCAATTTGGGTTTCGCTACAAACATTCCACTACACATCAGCTTTTGCGTTTAACCCAGGCAATTGTCCATGGCTTTGAAACACGTCAATATACCACAGCTGTCTTTCTAGATGTGGCGCAGGTGTTCGATAAAGCTTGGCACGCTGGCTTGCTTCTCAAGCTAAACCGCAGCAGTCTTCCTAATTATTTATTATTCTTAATAGAGAGTTTCCTTTCTGACCGCAGATTTTCAGTGCGTATTGGCGGATTCCTTTCCTGTCCACGCACTATTACCGCAGGTGTCCCACAAGGCTCTCTCTTGGTCCCCACACTATTCAGTATCTACACTTCTGATATTCCAGATTTGGCCCCGACTTCTTTAGCTCTCTATGCTGATGACACCGTTCTCTACTATTGTCATTCTAATCCTCAACACTTTTTGGATCGCGTCACTCACTGCTACAACACTTGGCACATCTCCTTGAACCCTCTGAAGACTGAGGCTAAGATTTTCACCCTATACCGATATCCTCCTCTTTCTCCGTTGCGTCTTTGTAGTGACGCTGTATCTTGGCTACCTGCTCCTGTTAAATACCTTGGAGTGCTTATGGATACTCGACTGACTTGGCACGCTCACATCTTTACCCTGGCCTCCGGACGGCTTTCCAAACTCTCGGCAGTTTCATCACCATACCACCCTTGGATTAGAGTCTCTTTATCACTCTACAAGTGCCTCATTCGTCCGCTTATCACATATGCCTGCCAGGTGTGGGGAGCAGCTCATACAAGCCAACTCATTCAGAACTTTTTTTTTCTTTTTTTTTTTTATGCTTCGCTACCAACGCTCCTTAGTTTATTCATAGTCAGTAGCTCCATCACGAACTGGGACTCTTACCTCTTCACGAGTTTATTCGGAAGATCGCCCGTCGTTTGTTTTCCATATCGAAGGATGTTCCTGGAGCAGTGCACTATAACATTGGCGCCAGCCAACCCGCTTGAAGAGAAGACTACCGCAAGACCTGCTTCTGAGTGATCCCTCTGATTATAACTCTAGTGATTGATATGCTCTTTTACCTCTTGTGTGCTGTGCCTTATATCTAATGTTCATTTACAACATACCATAGATATGGGGTGGCCTGTAAGCCCCTCTAAATGTTATTGTCATTGTTATGTATATTAACACCAATCTGTAAATCATTGTACTGCTGATCAATCAATAAAAATCTGATGTGTTCCATTCACATGACTTTCTCTATATCTCTGTAAATTATTATTGTTATAAGCTTATCTTTTATTTATTTCATGCTGATCGAGAAAAATTAGCAGAAATAGTCTTATTTCTTGATTTATTGTAAGTAGAAGAGAAATAAGGGAGTACCATAGGTTAAAGTGAAAGCCAAAAGCTGGTTACTATGTGACTGATGTTCCTCTGTTTGCATAGACAGGAGTTGACAAATTCCTGTATGAGAAAAATATGTTTTTCAAAGCTGAAACCAAGAAAAATGAATATCTCAAAAACGATCAACTCCACGAAAAAAATGTATATAACATAAATTGTGTGTTTTAAAGTGCTCTACATTTTTTGTGGGTTAAGTTTTTGTCCATCTCTTACGGTTTAGTAGTTATGAAAAAATCATCCAGAATAAGGTAGTCTTCAGAGGCTATTCCCAGAAAATTCAAAATATACATTTTATTTGTCAGGTAAATAACTTTAATATACGAAATTTTAATCAAAATCGTTAGAGCCATTTTTTAGAATATCAAAATTTTCGAAAAAAGTTCATGTAAAGGGTAGTTAGGGATGCGGGGATTTTTCTCAAAATCTTCGTGTCGCATCCCTGGAAGATACTAAACTTAAATACCAAGTTTGGTATTTTACCGACTTTTCGTTTTTGAGTTATCGTGTTCACACACACACGGACACACTGACACACGGACACACACACACATACACGGACCTTTTTCTGAAAATACTTTTTTTGGATACAGGGGACCCTAAAACATATATTTCCGATGAAATCTCGGTATCGAATTTTTTGGTGGAGTGCAATACATTCTCTATTCACTATGTACATGGTGAGTATAGAGAAAGTAAAAAACGAGAAAAAGAAAGAAAACGGATAACATTAAAAAACAATCTAATGTGTTACAGTCACGTGACTTTCTATAGATACTCTACAAACTTCTTATAAAAGAGCATTTTTCTTTCTACACCAAACTAGAGGAATGCGCTATAGTAAAATGATAAAAGCTGTCAATTGACATTGCAAATCGCCTCTTTGCTTGGCCTGGAGTAGAAAAAAAATGGGCACTTCCTGTCTGAGCAAAGTATAAGTATTTTACAACTGAAACCAATAAAAAGGAATATCTCGGAAACGATTACCTCCACAACAAAAACATAAAGAATATAAATGTTATGTTTTGACGGGATATACATTTTTGTGCAGTAAATTTTTTCTATCTCTTTCGGTTTAACAGTGAAGCAAAATTCATCCAGAATAAAGATGTCTTCATAGACTATTCTCAGAAAATTCAGGATATGTGTTTTATTTGTCGTTTAAATAACTTTAATATATGATATTTTAATCAAAATCCTTAGAGCCAGTTTTGAGAAATCAAAATTCTTGAAAGTTTTTCCACAAAAAGGGTAGTTGGGGATGGGTTCTTGTCGCAACCTTGAAAGATACAGAACTTAAATACCAAGTTTGGTATTTAACGGACTTTTCCTTTTTGGGCTAAGTTGCCCACAGACACACACGGATCTTTTTCTAAAAATGCATCTTATGGACTCAGGGGATCCTAAAACATATTTCTCGACATCGAATTTTTGGTGAAATATAGTACCTTCTCTGTCACTATGTACGCTGTACATGAGAGCTAGAGGAGGTAAAAAGAGTTATTAAATCCGTAAGGTTTTACTTTATTATTTAATAATGACGATAACGAAATAAATTTATTGCTTAGGGTGGGCAGAATTTAAATGAAAGTGTAAAGTGTTATGTAGCACTCACTTTTTCACTCGTTCTGTAAAGCACAAGTTAGATATTTTATGTTTATTACTAAAATATTCTTCATTAAGATTTCAGTTGGTTACTCTGGGCGACATTCAATTGTTGGCAGACAGCTAACATCTTATTTATTGCTGTTCACGAAGTTACTGTTGAATTTGTTTTTTCCCGTACACTTTTTTGGTGTATTTCCAAAAGAAGATATGCAGCGTCTGTCGGTGAGTAGAAGATATTTACTCCAGTTCTCTATTTTAAGACAGAATGCGGAGATATCTCTATGAATCTTAACTTTGTGACGAAAATCTTTCATGAGCTGGCGTCGCTTTTAAAGGCGCAGAAATGTTGGTTTCTTATTTTCTGAATTCCTTTTATTTAAGAATATGTTATATTAATAATTTCAACTGATCATTACACAATACTCAACCAATTAAACAATATGTTTGCTGGGTAACTTTCTTTCTTATTTGTATGCAATGAAATTATTCCCACGTCACTTAAATTTTTGTAAAAGCAGCGCTATACAGTATCCGGAATTTCCAAATATTTACATCTACATACAAAATTGAGGGTTGTTTTTATCAATTTAATTTTTACATGGTTACGATGGTAGACAAATTTCTAGCTATGAAATTTCCCTTAATTCTATTTACAATACAAATTAAAGGAAAATAACATTGTTAATTACAATTATTTTATGATTACAGCAATTCCGTGTATGGGTTACACATTTAATCTCAAAGAAAAATTTATTTTTGGACCTCAAGAACATGACCTAACATAATTTGAAAGACTGCAACATAAAATCACAGTGACTGCCTCCGTGGTCGAGTGGTCAGCGAGCTGACTTTTTACCCGGAGGTCCCGGGTTCGATTCCCGGCTGGGGTGGGGAATTTTTCAGTAACCGGATTTATTCCCTATTCCCCACAGAGTCTGGAAGTATGAGAGTGAATGTGCGTGTGTTTAGTAATATAATAATGATTAACCTAATGTTCTAACCTACAGTAATATGAGTTGTTTCACAAGTCAAAGCCCCCGATATGACAATTGAAGTTAATTAATATTAAGACAGAAGTTTCCTCTTATTTATTATGTTATTTTTAGATTAGTTTATTCCTAATTTTACTTGTATAAATCCCACAATAAGCGCAGTTATAAAAGGGCTTCAGATTACCTACACAAATCAGGACAATCTCTGTATTTTAACTCTAAAATAGTCTAAAATATGTTGATTTGCAGTTTATGCATAAAAATGTAGATTTTACAGCGATAGGTTTATAAATATGGTGTTGAGAAGACAAGAATACCTATGTTAGTAGAGATTGCATATATCATGCACTAGAAAAAGTTATCGTATTTATAGGTTAGGATTTCGGCATTTCGAGCCACTTAACCAGCAAAAATACACTGATCAAATATAATCGGAAAATAATCATTTACTGAGTGACCTTTCTGCAACTGAAATTTCACTGATCAGCAATCGTTAATAAATTGTATTTGCTTTCTTGCAGTCTGACATGACAAGAAACAACAATCTGTTATTCAAATATAATGGAATAATAATATTCAGTCAAATACTAACAGGATTTTCTGCAACAATCAAAGACGCGTTACTCTCCGTTCAATTTTGAAAAGATATTATGCATTTGCGTTTTCCTGGCTCCCAGGGCGAACGCCGTTAGGCATAAATAAAGCTGATGAACTCAAAGCTAATGACCAGTCTGGGACATTAGGATGTTTTCTTCGCTAATGGCATGCGATAAGAATGAGATGCCTCCTTATTTAAAACCTGAGAGTTGAGCAAATACCACAGACATTCTTGAAAATCTACATCATGGTGAAGCTTGCGGTAAGTTTAGGTTCCGTTATTATTGTGTCTTTGTGTATAGTGTCTCTAAGTAACATCACAAACATACACACACAGGAGTGAGTGAGTGACTGAGTGAGTGAGTGAGTGAGTGAGTGAGTGAGTGAGTGAGTGAGTGAGTGACTGTTAAAATAAAATAAAATCGTCTGCATTTATAAACAATTTATACATCGCTATTAGAACAAAATAGGATTAGGCGCTTAAGGGGAGCCGAAATGCCCTATCTTGCCAATGTTTGGCCCACTATCTCAACAGCAATTTAACATAATGGGTTAACACTTTCAAGGTACATTCAGCAATACCTTTGCAGTTGATTGATGAAAAAAATTATACTTCTGTTCATTAGAAGGAAATATATGCTTTTTACTTTCTCTACACGTACCATGTACATAGTGTATAGAGAAGGTATTGTATTGCACCCAAAAATGCCATACCAAGATTTCACCGGAAGATACCAAACTTGGTATTTAAGTTTGGTATCTTCTAAGGATGCGAAGATTTTCAAAAAAAATCACCCCACCCCAAATTACTCTCTACAAGGAACTTGTTTCGAAAATTTTGACTCTCTCAAAAATGGCTTTAACGATGTTGATTAAAATCTCTTATGTTTATGATATTTACATACCAAACAAAATTTATATCTTGAATTTTCTGGGAATAACCTCTGAAGACCTCTTTATTCTGGATGATTTTTATTGAATTTTGTATAATTAGTAAAGCGTAAGAGATAGACAAAAACTTACAACACAAAAATGTAGATCACGATAAAACACGCAGTTTATATCATATATATATATTATTTTCACGGAGTTGATCGGTTTTAGATATTCGTTGTTATTGGTTTCAGCTTTAAAAAACTTATACTTTTCTCATATAAGAATTTGTCAACTCCTGTTCATACCAACAAAGGAACTTCATTCGTATAGCAACCAGCTTTTGACTATTACTTTAGCCTATGGTACTCTCTTTTTTCGCTTCTACATTCAAGGAAGCAAATAATAAGACTATTTCTGCTATTTTTTCTCAGTTAGCATGATAAATAGAAGCATAAGCTTTTTAACAATATTTTTTGCAGAGATGTAGAGAAAGTCATGTAAATGGAACACATAAGATTTTTTTGGATTCGGAGGGACCGAAAACATCTATTTCCGATGAAACCTCGGTATCGAATTTTGAGTGGAATGCAATACCTTCTCTATACATTATATACATAGTACGTGTAGAGAGAGTAAAAAGTCATCCTTAAAACCCATTCCGAAATAAAAACCCCGCGGTAAAATTCTGTTGAGGGTGGGCACGCAGCAAAAGCACTCTGGCTGAGCGTCAGCCAGCCGGTAACGTCGGTCGGTCGTATGTGGCTCCTCGTTTTATCTCGATGCCAAGCGGCAGAAGGTTCAGCTCGCACAGCACGCAGGTGCTCTTCTACCTGAGCTACGGGGTGAGCCAGAAAGTACTGTAAAGACAGTGTAACAGTAAATATTTGTTTGGCTCAGCAGAGAGATAGAGTAGGTCGCATTCATTGAGCAGGGTCGCTCTGGCCCGTTCTCCACTGGCGAGTTTTAACTTGAAACAGCCTCGTTGAGCTATACAACTGTTTTAGCCACGAAGGGATATCAACCAGCACACCATCTGGTTTAATATTAATACAGACAACATATAAAACAATTCGAAATACAAATCCATTTTTCAGCTTTTATTATTATGCATTTTGTTTAAAATTTCTAAGAAAAATGTAATTCTATTTCATCAAAGAGAAAAAAGTCTGTATTATATTCACATTACTTTCTCTACCCCTCTGACTATAAAAACTATTCTTATGAACTATTTTTAACTTCTCTATTTCATATCATGTACATTTGCATTCCACCCAAAAAGTCCACGTCTACATTTCTCTGGAAATATATATGTTTTAAGGCCCTCTGAGTAAAAAAGAACAGAAAAATGTGCGTGTGTGTGTGTTCTGAACAGTATACATCAGAAGTCCATTAAATATCAAACTTCGTAACCACTTCAAATGTTTCAAGCATGCAACACTTTTTCAGAACCCCCCCCCCCCCATCTAAACTACGCTTTACAAGAAAGGCTTTCGAAAATTTTTATATTCTTAACAATGGCTCTTGATTTGATTAAAATACCATATGTTTAAGATATTTTCTTGATAAATGATAAGTATATTTTGGATTTCCTGGAAATATCTCTGAACCTCTCATCATTCTGCATGGTTTTAGCATAAACTGCAAGAGATAGACAAAAACTTTCTACACAAAAAATGTGGATCTCGTAAAAATATATAATTTATGTAATATGCAGTTAAATGAGTTAACTAACCATTTATGAGATATTCCTTCCTATTGGTTGAAACTTTTCAATGAAAGTTGCTCAATGGGAAGTTGTTATTCCCTTTTCGTTTTCCTGGTCAAGCAAGGAGAAGGCATTTCCCAAGCATTAAATGACCAGCTGTCTAAAGATGTGACTATTGCTTATGCCTAATATATTTCCCTTTACACATTGTATCTTTGAGGAAACATGTAATAAATGCTAATACTAGATAAAATATAACTCAGGCTTAATATCTGCCAATGTTTAGTCAGAAATGAAGAAGATAGAAGGATAAATTATTTTATAATAAATAATGAAAGTCGTGTGAATGAACCACATCTGTTTTTGTTTTGTTTTTTTTCCTTTCTGCCTACTTCATTCTAATTGAGATAAAACTTGCAGAAGTAACTACTTTACGGATTTCACTACAAATACAAATAAAATAGCTATAATCAATTGTTTAAGAGCTAGGCGCTATGTGCTGACCGTAAAATTGCATACTGTTTCCATGATATAGTGAGCAACAACTGAAAATGGAGAGGACTTTAAAAGAAAACAAAAAAGCAATATTGACATGTAGTCGGAAATACAGGTTTTGAGGGCACCTGAATGCAAAAAAAAAAAATTAGAAGAAAAAAACGTGTGTGTGAAAACTCAAAAAAAGGACCATTATATACTAAAATTAATATTTAAGTGCAGCATCTTCCAAACACGTGACACGAATATTTTAAAGAACATCTTCCTCTTCAAACTGCCCTCTACATTAAACATTTTTGGAACATTATGAATTTTCTAAAAAATTGATCTAAAGAGTTTGATTAATATATCATATGTTTAAGATATTTTCATTCAAAATGAACTGTATATCCTGAATGTTCTGTGAAGCATTGACAAAATCTTACCCACAAAAAAGTAGATGTCAAAAACGACAATTTATGTCAGACATATTTGTTTTTGTTTTTATATTTTTTAACTAACCATTTCCGAAATATTCCTAGTTATTGATGATAATGTTCCAATACTTATAATTTTCACAACTGGAAAAGCGTAATTCGATTTTTTCATCCTGTGTACAAGGAAAGCGGAATTATGTGAATGCAACACCAGATTTTTGTATTAACGTAACTGTCACTTGTTTTTCAGTGACAACATGACTTTACAGTCTTCTCCCTTTAATTCTTTTTACAATAGATCATTTAGCCATCTTGTTCAAAAAAGTGATGAGGTATTTATGAAAACATTATTAGATATATTCCACCGATGTTAAACCTGCTAAATCCATGAAGTTCAACATTGTAAAGAAGTGGAGTATTAATGTTAACCAACAATGAACTAGGTAAGGTAAAGCCATTGAACTGGATTAAAGTATGACTAGAAACTGGTTTTGAAACCAAAACCAAACCCGCCGTGGTCGAGTGGTCAGCGAGCTGACTCAAACCCAGAGATCACGGGTTCGATTCCCAGCTGGGGCGGGGATATTGTGTTTAATCAGAATTATGCCTATCCCCCACATAGTCTGTAAGTATGTATGAGACAGTGAAGGTATATTTGATGAGGAAAATAAAACGATTTAAACCCAACGTAAAGTACCTTGTTGTTTCCAATGCAAAGCTCTCGATATGACCTTAGATGTTAAAGGAGGCTATGTAAATGAAACAATAAAAAAAAGTAATTTGTAATCAACGCATGTTATAATTTCCCAAAGAGTGTACGATTTTGTTTTAAACTTAATAGTAATACTAGATTAATTATTGGTAGATGAGATTTTGGTATTATTAGGGGACTTAAAGTGATGAAAGAAATAATATGTACCTATAAGCAATTTATAAATTACATAAACGATCCTACTAGAGTAACTGAAAAGAGCGCAACAATATTTGATCAAATTCTAACAAATCTAATCAAGACGAATATAATGTTCAGGTATTAAACTGTATCTATAATATCATTTTGCATAGCAAATAAATACATTCTACACGGAGTTCATTAATATTAGCATCATAGCATTATAACGCTTTGCAGGATAATATCTAACGAGAAATGGGAAAATGTTTTAATAAAGTTGACGTGAACATTCAGTGGAACAATTTCTTTAGGATATTTACAAGTAATTACTATTTCGATATTGCATGCCCAAATAAGAGTAAATACATGGTGTATATAACTCTTTAACTCTTTATAATATTTATAATATTTATTACATTCAACTTACAGTTATAAAAGATATGTCAAATGAAAAAGCAACTCAAACAGTTTTACCAAGAAGCTTATAAATATTCAATGTGACTGTCCTTTGTCACACGGCACACAACAAGTCTATAGCTGAGTTCTTCCCAAACGTTGATAAGTGTGCATTCAGTAATTGTAGCAACAGCTGCTTCAATCCGGTTTCTTCATTCAGGAAGGTCAGCTGTTAGCGGAGGCACGTACACACGATCCTTGATGAAGCCCCAAAGGTAAAAATCGCATGGTGTTAGGTCAGGAGAACGTGGAGGCCATGCATAGCAAGCCCTTTCATTGGGACCCATGCGGCCTATCCAGCGCTCGGTTACAGTGACGTTCAACCAATCGCGTACTTCGTTATGCCAGTGAGGTGGCGCACCATCCTGCTGGAAAATGAAGTTCTCTGGCTCATTTTCTTCCAACTGAGGGAAGAGCCATTGCTGTAGTGTATCAAGGTAAGAAGTGCTAGTTACAGTCGGTTCACCAAAATCGAAGGGCCCATAAACTTTTCGCTGGGTTACGGCACAAAAAAAAAACATTCACCTTAGGGGAATCTCGTTGCATTTGTACCACCTCGTGAGGATTTTCTGAGTCCCAGATGCGCACATTATGAGTGTTAACACGTCCTCTAAGGATTCATCACTGAAGACAACACGATCCTAAAATCGTCATGATTTCTTTTTAGTAGTCGCCATCTTTGCTACTACCGCTGTCTAGCGGATTGCGGCAGAAACATTGCACGCACATGCGCACTTGTGCCAACAAACAAAACTGTTTGAGTTGCTTTTTCATTTGACATATCATTTATAACTGTAAGTTGAATGTAATAAATATTATAAAAAGTTAAAACCCCGATATTAATTTATATACACCCTGTATATTTAAGAACTACGCAATGAACAAATGGATAAACAAAGATATAACAGATGCTAAACTAAGACTGTAATATGAATATGACAAATACTGAGTAATAGTTATTTATTATACAAATGGATAAACAGAGAGTTTATCCATGAGTAGAACAATTTAAAACGCGACCCGAAGGGGAGCTAATAAGTTCTACCAGTTGATAATAAAGGTTTGTACACTTGTATAATACATTATTTTATCCTACAGGTACAAAATTAATATATGCAAATATTCAGTTAATGATTTTACAAGAGATGGTAATAAATTAAATAAGGACTAAGGCATTGAATTGCAGCGTTCTTATAATTATATAATATGGTAGGCTATGTATAAATACTAAGTTTTTTTTTTTTTTTGCTGCTACTTTCAAATTGATTAAGTTTACGACGGGCGTTGAGAAGGTTAATATATCGGTTCCAAATGATATATTAAATGAAGCAAAAGAAGCAGTTGAGGCTTTATTACCGTAGACTTCACGGAAATTATACGTAAAAGAGTTTCAGAAATTTAAGGATTAGCAAGTACGAAGAAATGTTCAGGGCATTAATGAAGAAGTGATTCTTGCTTATTTTGATTTTCTTTCAAAAAGTTGCAGGTCTACTTCTCTGTGGAGCAAACATTCTGTGCTAAAATCAACATTAAAAGTGTTCGAAGATATATCAAGCTTTTCCAAGCTTTTCTTAAAGTAAGTAATGTGGTTAAAAATAAAATGTTGGTATTAAAAGATTATAGAAAATTTGAGGTTATCAACCATTTATTTATTTACTTTATCCCACACGTTACCGTGAGTTTTGTTTACTTTATCCCAACCGTTGCGCTAATAACTATCACTTTAATTTAAAGTCCAAGTTTTCTTATATCGTTTCTGCATAGCAACGGTGTCTATTATACGTACCTGTAGGATAAACAAAAGAGAAGCAGATTTATATAAAATCTAAAAAGAGTTATAATAAAGTAATAAAACAAACCAAAATGGGATATTATAACAATGTAATTAATAAAACAAGCACATTATAAAAATGACTTGGAATCTGTTAAATAATGATTTTTGCGAAAATATAAACAAATTAGGTAATATACAAACTAAATCAGCGCAAAAATATACATGGATTCCAATGAAGTGTGTAACTTTATCAATGAAAGTGTTATAAACAACATAAAAATTACCTAGTCGAAAACGCAACTCAAACTACCACTGAACTATTGCAAAAACATCAACAATTCAAAAAAAGATATATGATAAATAAATAAAGAACAGGTATTAAAATGATAAACAAATTAAAAAGTAAAACATCATCAGGTAAAAATGAGATCACCATGCATCTAAGAAATTGTGTATTGTACATGCGTGACCTATCAGTAGAATTGATAAATGTCTCAATAAGTTCGGGAATTTTTCCAGATTGCTTAAAGCACGTCATTGTAATACCACTGTAATACCATTGCACAAGAAATGGTGGTAGAGGACTTAAAGAAAATTACTGACCAATAACGTTTAATATACCCACTTTTCTGGTTATTGAAAAATGAGTTGCAAAATATATATATGATTTAGAAAAACGTGAAATATTACATAAACTACATTTTGGCATTAAAAAACGAAAACCTATCAAAGCTGCAATTAGAGTCTGCTACGAGGTGTGTCCGGAAAGTAAGTACAGATTTGGGGAGGGGGCGGTATAAAATATTTGTTCACAATAACATTTATTGGAATAAGACAATTTTCGACATGGTTCCTATCATTGCTCAGGTACTTAGAAATAACATTTGATAGACCGCTTAGAAGAAATTAATTTAACTGCTGTTAATTTTTTTATCTAAGCAAAGCGTTTGATTGCGGGAATCAAGAAACGATATTAAATAAACTTAATATAATATACGAGAGATACCACATAAATTAATTAAAATATACTTAAAATAGGATACAATAAAAAAAAATTGACCATATTACTGGACAACACATAAAAGAATATCAATATGAAATGCAAACGGTAAAACATGGGCACAGCAGGGTTCAGTTATAAGTTTATTCATAACATACATAAATGACATACCACAGTTAAAATGGTAAAATAACACCATATCCTATTATAACATAGAAAAACAGTTTATATGAGCATATATGCAGTACAAATTAAAATAATATATTTTTTTCATATAAAGTTAGAAAATGACGAAATCAAAAAATTGGACTGTTATAATTTTCTAGGTATTGTAGTAGGTAGGTAAAAACTTAAGCTAGGAAAAACACCTTGACAAAATAATTTTAAAAAAATCACATGACTTTCTCTACATCTCTGCAAAAAATATTAAAATGCTTGTGCTTCTATTTACTTCATGCTAATCGAAAAAAAAATTACCAGAAATAGGTTATTACTTGTTTTCTTGTTAGTAGACGCGAAATAAGGGAGTACCACAGGTTAAAGTGATAGTCCAAAGCTGGTTGCTATGTGACTTAAGTTCCTTTGTATGGGCAGGAGTTGACAAATTTCTGTATGAGAAAAGTATAAGTTTTTCAAAGCTGAAACCAATAACAAGGAATATCTCAAAACGATCAACTCCACGAAAAAAGTGTATATTACATAAACTGTGTGTTTTAATGTGCTCTATATTTTTATGTGGTAAGTTCTTGTCCATTTCTTACGGTTTAGTAGTTATATAAAATTCTGTAAAATTCATCCAGAATAAAGTAGTCTTCGGAAGCTATTTCCAGAAAATTCAGATATACATACTATTTGTCAGATAAATATATTTAATATACTATATTTTAATAAAATCGTTAGAGCCATTTTTGAGAAAATCAAGATTGTCGAAAAAAGCTACATGTAAAGGGTAGTTTGAAGTGGGGATATTTTCTTGAAAAGCTTCGTATTGCATCCTTGGAAGATACTAAATCTAAATACCAAATTTGGTATTTAACGGAATTTTTGTTTTTGAGCTATGCTGCCCACAGACACATACATACACACAGACCGACAGAAACACACACGGATATTTTTCTAAAAAAATTGGATTCAGGGGGTTTCAAAACATGTATTTCCGGTGAAATCTCGGTATCGAATTTTTGGGTGCATTACAATATCTTCTCTATACACAATGTGCATAGTACGTGCAGAGAAAGTAATAAAGCTCCTGCAGCCTTTTCGTATTTTAAAAAATTGGTAACAATTTTTCAATTAGTTGCCTTATTAAAAGTTTATTTTGGCTTAGTATATCTACATCTTTCTTAAGGCATTACAGTTTGGGGTCAAAGTGCAATACATATATACATATATATCGTTAAACACACCATTTATCTCATATACATTTTTTTCGTGGGGTTGACTATTTCCGAGATAATCCTTGTTATTCACTTTTAAGGTACTTAAATTTTTCTCAAAACGAAATTTTTCAGCTCCTGGCCATGCGAAGAAATGAATTTCAATCACATAGCAACCAGCTTTTAAAAGATTGGACTTTCGCTTTAGCCTACTGTACCTATGAAGTAGATAGAGGAATAAGGTTTATAACAATACTTTATTTCAGAGATGTAGAGAAAGTAATGTGAATGGAACACATCAGCGTTTTAAAAATCGGATGTGTTCCATTCTAATTTCTCCATACTAATCAAGGAAAACACTAACAGGAAATTTCTTGCGGGGAATACACTAAACTAAAGTAATACTCAAATGATTTATAAGCAGGATGCAAAGCAAATGGTATTGCTATGGTCAGGATCTATTTTGAGAAGAGTATAAATATTGGAAAATTTAAACTGATAATAAGTAAATTATTAACCGCACAAAATACATAAATTTTTTTCACAATTTTCTACATTTTTATGGACTAATATTTTGTCTATCTCTTATGGTTTACCAGTTATGCAAAGCCATTTAGAACAAAGAGGATCCCAGAGGCTTTACCCAGAAAATTTAAGATATGCATTTGTTTGTCATGCAAATATTTTAAACATGTGGTATTTTAATCGTTAGAGCAATTACGATCAAGTTAATATTTTAGGAAAATATTATAGGGCTGGAGGGATTTTGTTTTAAAATCTTCGTGTCGCATCTTTGGAAAGTTCTAAACTTAGAAACTCTTATGTTATCTCTATAACACATTAAGTTATTGTTAACAAGCGTTATTCTTCCATCTACTTCATACTAATCGAGATAAACAATAGCGGGAATCATCGTATTCCTTCCTTCCTGGTAAATAGAAGGGAAATAAAGGGAGTACACTAGGCTAAAGCGATAGTCAGTATTTTAAAGGGCCAGGAGTTGACAAGTTTATGTTAGAGAAAACCATTTTAAAACTCAAACGCAAACCAATAACAAGAATACCTCGGAAAATTTTTAAAAAGATTTTTTTTTTCATGTAAAGAATAGCTGGGGTTGAAAATCTTCGTGTCGCATTCTTGAAAGATACTAAACCCAAATACCAAGGTATTTAACGGACTTTCCAATTTTGGGCGATGCTGCCCAAGACACACACACACACATACGAACATTTTTTTAACCTTTTTAATTCCTCAAAACATTTATTTCCAGTATAATCTCGGTATTGTATCGGATTTTTCGTCTTTCAGGTATGCAGCTCTTATGCAGTTCTCTATCTCTCTATGTCTCTCTCTCTCTCTCTCTCTCTCTCTCTCTCTCTCTCGACCACGGATCTTTCTCTAAAATGTCTATGCATTCAGGCATCTCTAAACATGCATTTGCGGTGTAATTTCTGTATTAAGTTTAGGTGGAATGCAATACTTCATTTGCCTACTATGTATATTGTGCATGGAACAGAAAATGAAAATGGATTTAAAATATGAGCTTTGTGTATACTATTAATTAAAAATTATTTTTTTTTCCAATTAATAATTTGAATTCTTCATGTAATTTATTAATTATTAAATTTCATATTATTACTCTTCGAGATGGGATGAGTCATATTGAGGTTGGAATTAGTATAAGTCCAATAAAGGTTCTTAATCAGTTAATTGCACAAAACCTAAAAATGCATCTTGAGGCAATTTTCAAAATTTAGTCCTCTCTTAAAGTAGTCATGTTTATTACCTTCTTCTCACTGCCTAACTTTACGCATTGCATGTGGTCGGACTTTACGGCGAGAAGCAGTGCTAACAGAATAGGAACTCCTTGGATGATAGTGAAACCGAACACCCATACTACAATAAGATAATGAGAAACCCTGTTTCCCTTCCTATGTTATCCCTGCCTTAGGGTGTAATTTCTTGTACATTCAGAGTTGACTTTTGCAGAAATCAACCAACACAAAAAGTGACCATACTTAACACTGCCATTCTTTTGTTTAAAACTGCAGGTAGTGGGTGTTTTGGTGCTATGTGCTGTTGCTCATGGTTTACCAACTGAGACAATGAAGTCCAATACTCTGGGCTTGGAAGCTGCCGTAAACGCTGGAGCAGATGCTACAGGAAGCCTTGCACATGGAAATGCCCAACTAGAAGTAAGTGCTGGACAGCATCATTCGCCACAAGGATTGAACGACCCAAATACACCACTGAAACCCAAAGCTCTGGGCTTGGATGTTGCCTTAGGCGTTGGAGCAGATGCTGTAGGAAGTGCCCAACTAGCCGCAGGTGCTGGACAGCATCATTTGACACAAGGACTTAACAGACCAAATACCGTAGTGACGTCAGAAACTCCCAACTCGGAAGTTTCCATAGACGCTGGAGCAGCTGCTGTAGGAAGCCTTGCACAAGGAAGTACCCAACTAGCAGCAGGGGCTGGACAGCATCGTTTGCCACAAAGATCTAACAGACCAGTGACGTCCAAAACTCCCAGCTTGGAAGTTTCCTTAGACGCTGGAGCAGCTGCTGTAGGAAGCCTTGTACATGCAGGTGCTCAGCTAGCTGCAGGTGCTGGAAAACATCGTTTGCCACAAAGACCTAACAGACCAAACAGCGTAGTGACGTCAGAAACTCCCAACTCGGAAGTTTCCTTAGGCGCTGGAGCAGCTGCTGTAGGAAGCCTTGTACATGCAGGTGCCCAGCTAGCTGCAGGTACTGGAAAACATCGTTTGCCACAAAGACCTAACAGACCAAATACCGTAGTGGCATCCCAAACTCCCAACTTGGAAGTTTCCTTAGAAGCTGGAGCAGCTGCTGTAGGAAGCCTTGCACAAGGAAGTACCCAACTAGCAGCAGGTGCTGGACAGCATCGTTTGCCACAAAGATCTAACAGACCAGTGACGTCCAAAACTCCCAGCTTGGAAGTTTCCTTAGACGCTGGAGCAGCTGCTGTAGGAAGCCTTGTACATGCAGGTGCTCAGCTAGCTGCAGGTGCTGGAAAACATCGTTTGCCACAAAGACCTAACAGACCAAACAGCGTAGTGACGTCAGAAACTCCCAACTCGGAAGTTTCCTTAGGCGCTGGAGCAGCTGCTGTAGGAAGCCTTGTACATGCAGGTGCCCAGCTAGCTGCAGGTACTGGAAAACATCGTTTGCCACAAAGACCTAACAGACCAAATACCGTAGTGGCATCCCAAACTCCCAACTTGGAAGTTTCCTTAGACGCTGGAGCAGTTGCTGTAGGAAACCTTGCACATGGAAGTACCCAATTAGCAGCAGGTGCTGGAGAGCAAAATTTGGCACGAGGACTTAATAGACCAAACACCGTAGTGACACCCCCAACTCCCAACTTTGAAGCTTCCTTAGACGCTGGAGCAGCTGCTGTAGGAAGTCTCGCACATGCAGGTGCCCAGCTAGCATCAGGTGCTGGTCAGCATCATTTGCCACAAAGACCTAACAGGCCAAACACCGTGGTGCCGAACAAAAAACCGAACTTGGACGTTTCCTTAGACGCTGGAGCAGCTGCTGTAGGAAGCGTTGCACATGCAGGTGCCCAAATAGCAGCAGGTGCTGGGCAGCATTTGTCACAAGGACTTAATAGACCAAATACCGTAGTGCCGAACAAAACTCCCAACTTGGGAGTTTCCTTAGATGCTGGAGCAGCTGCTGTAGGAAGCGCTGCACATGGAAGTGCCCAACTAGCAGCAGGTGCTGGACAACATCATTTGCCACAAGAAGCTAACAGACCAAATACGCAGTGAGGCCAAAAATGCTGTCGTAGGAGTTGGAGGAGCTGTTCTAGAAGATCTGTTACATGGAGGTGCCCAAATATAAATAGTTGCTGGACATCATCATTTGCCACATGAATATAACAACCCCAAACCAGTTTCAGGGGTAAAGGTGTCAGAAGCTGCATTCCATCATATTGTTCATACCGTTTTCCACAACTTTTATACTAAATAAGAAATAAACTGCTCCTGTTGTATAGAGTTTGAAAATAAAAATCTTCATAATGTTTAAACAGGATGTTTTAATCCCTCTTTGTATCACCGTAACAGGTGGAGGAAATGTCGTATTCCATCCAAAACAAATTTGCTAACCTTTGAATATAAACACACCGTACCAGCCACTCAGAATTACACATATATTTACGCTGAAAATGATTGTTTTTAAACAGATTCAATAATAGTAAAATAACACTTTATGATAATTAACGTTAATTTAATTGTTTGTTTTTAACACCTAGCCGTGCGTTGGGTAGGAATTAGGTAAGTTGAGTCAGACTGAAAAATTCAATGCCATAGCTGGGATTTGAACGAAGGATCTCCCGGTCTCCAGAACAGCTATTGCATTGCATTTTTCAGTCTGACTCAACCTATTCAACTTAATAATGTTCATTTTTATAATACTTACAATATCTGTGACTATAGCTAGATTTTACACATAATGCTTCTTCATCAATTCACCTACACTCGTACTGCTGTTGCAGCGTACAAATTTATTGTTTTCGTGAATTAATATGTTCTCGATAACTAGGACATTTTTAGACCCATCATATTCTTTCGTTAGATGGGATGATAGAAAGAGCCCATTTATTGAAAATATATTGCTAGTTTTATTAAACCCACCTTAGAAAAACAATCTTTCACAAGAAGGGTAGCTAAGGCCACAAATCAGCTGTCATTGTAGATTCTGTTATTCCTTTGAAATGATTCATTCCATCATCGTTGCGCAGATGTTTAATGTCATTACGAAGGTTTTCAGATTCAGACATGTTCTCAATTTCGTAGGGGACTTCAATCCCAATTTTCTTCGCAGTATTGGGATTAACAATACTAACCATAATCGAGCGGCATGACTCAGGAGGTAACTCTGTGGCCCGCATTCAGGAGGTCATGGATTCAAATCCCATGTGCCGACCAATCTGGCTGGGTTTATTTCGTGGTTTCCTCAGTCACTACCACGACCCAAAGTTCCACCTTTAATCTAAAACAATAGTAAAACTGAAAATAAATCGTAATTGCAGTTATGCTGCCGTCTATCCACACATACTGAAGACAGACAAACGGAACCTCAATGCCAGCCACATATCGCGGAGTAAAGTAATATGGTGTAAAGTGTGACTTGAAGACTAGCTGTATACCGCTCAGCACAGTAACTTGACTGGATGACACCCTAACACCATCTGTTTGGTGCGAAATGGAAGTACATAATATGGTACGGGATCAACGAATATCTCAGTTAACATATCTGTCTCAATTTAATCAAGTAACTAAAGCGACATAAAAACAGAGAATATAAAGTGAAGGAAGTTTATAGTATGTTCTGGATGCAAAAGACCACCACGGGTGTCTGCCTGCAATAAGCAATACAGCTGGGAGTTGAGGGCAAGCTATCGTCACGTCTGAACCACCTATTTCAATAAACTGGCTGGAAGAAACAATGTGCTGTGACCTCCGCCCAAAGACATATTGGCTATCACGCCCTCCCTCCAGTCCTGCCTTGAGTTTTAAGATTCAGAACGAGCGAGTGCGCTTGACTCAGAGAAGTTGAGGTTCTTTTACGTGCCGTAAATCACGGGCCCAACGGCTTTACTTCCCTTCCAAAGGAAGCCAATCTAATGATATTTACGCCTGAAAACATCCATCGTCCTCTGCCGGGTTTTGACCCGCGACCTTAGGTATATGAACACCATTACACCACGAGGGCGACAAAAGAGGATGAGATGAGTGTAATTCCAAATGGCGGCCGACTTCTGGACGGGAAGAGCCGCCGTGAAGGACCACTAACAGTTCACAAGCAGTCCATCTCGATTGGGGGAACGCCAGGAACCCGTAGCTCAGTTCCGGGTAGACCACCTGAATAAGTAACACTATGGCGATGGGAGTATTGAAGGTGAAATAAAAAATGTCATAAAAGAAACCTTTACTTCATCTGTTTGAAATCTAGACCCAGCACGAGTACACCCAACAAATACCCTGAGAAATTCACAAAACCTTTGTCCTGATAAGACGGCTATCAACAATGAGGAACAGGCAGCAATCGGATATCACCCGCAACTTAAGTACCAAGTTTGATATTTAAGCCACTTTTCGTTTTTGAGTTATGCTATCCACAAACGAACATACAGACACATAACCTCTCAGACACACAAACGGACATCTTTCTGATGCTTTTATTATTCAGGGAGTCTCAAAACATGTATTTCCGGTCAAACTTCAGTATCGAATTTTTGGGTGGAATACAATACCTTTTATATCTACTATGTACATTGTATAATCGTGGTAGACCAAGCCAAGTGGCCCAGGGGTTTTGTCTGGGATTGGCATTTGTAGTCTTGTGATCGGTTCCCCGCTGCCGACCTCTCTGACCCATGGTTTTTTCGGAGGTTTTCCTGTTACACTAGGCGAATGCCGGAGAGGATTCTTCATTCAACTGAACTTCCTGTCCCTTCACTTCATCTTCATGTCATCCCAACGGGTCTCTTTCAAGGTTGTGTAGATGAGGACTGCGACAGAGGCGCGATTTCGTGGAGGTAAACTACGCTCTGGAAAAACAGTATTCGGCGATGGAATGGCGCTAATGGTTATCTGCGGACTCAGGTGGTTAATCCGGGATTGAGCCATGGACTCCTGTCGTTCCCCGCGTCGAGATGAACTACTTGTGAACTGTTAGGATCCTCCCTCTCTCTCTCTCTCTCTCTCTCTCTCTCTGTCTACACTTATCTCATCCTTCCTTCAGGGGCCTGACGTACAATAAGCCCTCCGTAAGGTTCACTCACCCTCCTCCCCAAATGCTCTACAACAAATTTCCCCTGACAGACGCGACTATTAACAGTGAGGAACAACAGCAACCGCAGATCAGGCTCAACTTAAATACCAAGTTTGGTATTTAACCGACCTTTCGTTTATGAACTATGCTGCCCACAGGCATAAACACACACACACACACACATATATATATATATATATATATATATATATATATATATATACATACACACACACGCGCGCCACACAGAAACACACGAACAGTTTATGAAAATACTTCATTGGGATCAGGGAGTCTCAAAATATGCATTAATTTCTGGATGGACTAAAATACCTTCTCTACCTACTATGTAATTTTACATAAGTGGTAGAGAAAGTAAAATAATAGAGAATATCTTTACCACTTGTAGTTCCTAAGCTAATAAAACTATCGATTGTGTAAACTAAACTGTGATAATTCATATTTTGTATTTCCAAGTCCGCTACTGGAGAGAGCTCTAGTGGCTGTTAGGAGTTATGACTTCTTTAGATATCTTCTACAATGATGGAGTTGCGCATATTCAGCATGTTATGGTCGAAGATGGGAACGGGAAGCATGAAACCTGACTATCCTTCCCGTTTCCGTTTCCGGATTCCGGAAAGCTTTCCTTTTATTGTGCATAGTACTCGCATTTGAGAGTTTAACTTCATTTCTCTTCGGGTTCTGTTTAGTTCCCGACAATTGTGCGCTAGGCCACAGTGTAATGCATTATCATAACTACATTTATATTATGAAGGCCTCAGTAATGTGGCCTGTCCAATTGGCGTTTAAGAGCATAGCAAATAGGTGAAGGACGAGGACGGAGTCAGCGAAAAGACCCCGTTTGACAATAAGTATATTCAGGTATATTTTTAATGTCTTTGAGCGTACATAGGTAGAGAAGTATTCTATTGTACCCAAGAATTCGATACCGGGATTTCACTGGGAATACAAAGTTTATGTTATCCTACATAGAAATAAAATAGAAAAAAGATCCTAGTATTTGTGTATATGTATCTCAGCACACGATAACTCAAAAACGAAAAGTCGGTTAAATAGCAAACTTGAAATTTAAGTTCAGCATTTTTCAGGGATTCGATACGAATATTTTCGTGAAAATACCCCCAGCAAAACTACCCCTTACATGTAACATTTTTCGATATGTTCGATGTTCTAAAAATGACCCCAACAATGTGATTAAAGTTCGTATATTAATTATAATTAGATTGCAAATTAAATGCATATCTTGAATTTTATGGAATATCCTCTGAATTCCTCTTCCTTCTGAACGACTTTTGCAGAACTCAAATATATATATATATATATATATATATATATATATATATATATATATATATAGAGATCTAATTAAAGCACACAGTTTGTCATATTTCTTTATTTTTGTAGTGTTAAAAATTTCCGAAACGTCTCCTGTTTTTGATTTTAGGTATTAAATATTTAAATTTTTCTCAAACACGCAGTCCTCATCCGTTTCATATCTTTTTGTTTTACTCCTGGCCATGAAAACAGAACCGAATTTCAATGACAATCGCAGAGCAATAACTTTATATGATTTGACTTCACTTTAGCGTAGTGTAGTTCATTTTCCTTATTTCCCTTCTAATCATAAGCAAACCAGTAATAAAACCAATTCTGCTAATGTTTATCTCGAATAGCATGTTGTAGATAAAAGAATGCTCTTTTATAAGAATAGTTTGTTCGCAAAATAGATAGAGAGTTCCATTTAAATGGAACACATCAGAATTTTAGAAAAAGGTCCCTGTGTTTTCATGTGTGAGCTTAATAACTTAACAAAGTGTAAGTTATATATTAAACTTGATGTTTAAGATGAGCATCTTCAAAGGAAGCGACACA
Organism: Hymenopus coronatus; assembly: GCA_030762935.1. NCBI lineage: Eukaryota > Metazoa > Arthropoda > Insecta > Mantodea > Hymenopodidae > Hymenopus > Hymenopus coronatus. Next base: position 139,756,905 of record CM060881.1, on the reverse strand, counting down.
AATATTTTAAAGAAATTTCCCTGCTCTAAGCTATGGAAAAAAAATTCAAAAATATCTGTATAAGTTGTTGTTATTAAAGATACTTGCATATCATTCTCTGGGAATAGCCTCTGAAGTCCTCTTCATTCTAAATACTGCAACTGTTTTGGGTGGGTGACTTTGTCCTGAACATTATTTAAATGGTAATGACAAAGTAGCGTCGGCGTTATTGTGTGGGACAGTTGGTCCTGTTAGGGTGGAACCTAGTGACATTTCCCTATCTTTTGATGTCTTTGCTGCTCCGGTGTTAGGTCAGGTTTTTCTTCTTCATCGGCGAGCATGAATTCCTCGGTACAGGGCGTGGTACAGAAGGAAATACAAGAGGTAGTAAGAAAATTACAATAAATCACTGGTTCGTAAATATTACTGAAGAAAATTGCATGGCATAATATTACACTGTTTAAACCCTAACTGTTGACAACCAAGTGACACCTGCAAACATGTGGGTGATGATTATAAATCTGGGGAACGCAAAACCATGACTTCTTGGTTCAACCGCGGTGAGCAATATGGCGCAATTTTGCTTCAGCGACCAACATAGTGTCGCCCATGGAATCTGACGAAGAACTGCCAGAGTCCATAGTCCAAGAACAGGTCGTCCAGGTTTGCCTGGACGGAGTGTAAGATCGCCACAGTACCTAACCGCTAAAAGCGGTTTTACCTGTGCGATACTATAGGGAAATAGATTTTGTTCACAAGCTTTTGTGTCTGTGTCCGCCGGGCGGTGTTAAAATTCCTCCGCGGCCTTAGGGGTGAGTGTGGTCGGTCACTTAGGCGGTCACCCACCCAAGTGGTGACCACGCTCAATGCTGCTTAACTCGACGTGCCGCTTGTGTGGTCACCGGGTTAAGCAGGCCAGGTGGGAGGAAAGTTGGTAGGATTATGGATTTGGGTGGGTGATAGGTTCCAGGTTAATCAGGGGGGGCAGGGTTTCAGCCGGACGGTCTCCCAACCGGCTGCCACCCCTTCCGTTGCTGTATAACCTGGGGGCTTGTTTGGATTAAGGGATGGCAGTCTCTCAGGCCAGTGGCCCGAGAGCGTCCCTTGGCAGGGGGTAGGATTTTCTCCTTCTTGGCGCCCTATGGTCGTAGTCGCCCAAAGTGCGCACCAGAGGGTTAGGGTGAAAGGGTAGTTTATCATACAACGTGCGGGCTCGTTCCCTCACGACGTCGATGATATACGGGATTCCGGAGTAGGTATGTAGGATGTGAGATGGGAATCTGTGCCCAATATCGTAGATCATCCTTAACGCCCTGTTCTGGACGACCTGAAGTCTGCGGATTGTGGACGGCGCCGCTGATCTCCAGACCTCGCAGCCGTACAGGATCAGGGGGGAATGATCGCCTGATACAGGCGCAGTTTGAGGTGTTTAGGCATGGCGGATTTCAAAACCGGGTACAACTGCCTGAGGGCGGCGTGGCCTAGCCCCACCTTGCCCCTTACATGTGGCGCGAAAGTGAGCCCACGGTCGAGGAGGACCCCAAGGTATTTGGCGGCGGTGACCCATGGGATCTGCCGCCGCCTCAATCTCAGGGGCCGCATCGGCCGCCAGCGACGGACCTTCGCCAGGAGAAGAGCCGAACTGTTCCCCGGACTGATGGCCATCCTCCACTTTTCGCTCCACCGGCCAATGGCCCGGAGCAGTCGCTGTAGGGGGGGGGGGAAACAGTAACGGGCGTTCTTGTTCTGTGCCATTATGAGGACGTCGTCGGCATATTGGCACAGGACAGTTCGGGATTCCGTCAGGATGTCAGACATGTAGGCAGCGAAGAGTAAGGGGGACAGTACACTGCCCTCCGGCACTCCCGCTGCTATGGGTCTGACGGTGGAGAGTCTCCCCTCCACTCTCACCCGGAATGAGCGATCCCGAAGGAAGCTGCTTATCAGGGTGAGATAGGGGGGAGGGACGCCTGCTTGCTTGAGTTTGTAGAGGAGCTTCTGATGCCAGGTAGTGGCGAAGGCCTTCTCCATGTCCAGCAGCACCGCGATCGTCTTGAGGTTGCCCTTGAAACCCAGGGCAGCCTTCTCGGCGAGGCGCAGTAGCTGCAAAGTCGTGGAGTGCCCTCGACGAAAACCAAACTGCTGATCCGGAGTCTCACCTCTTTCGGGGTGACTATAGGAAGTTGGATCCCGTCGTGTGGCAGAGGCGTCTCCTCATAGAGATAGTCCACCGTCGCCTCCACAAGGTCACTGAAGTCCTCGTCCTGGGGGTCCTCCCGGGGTTCAAACTGACTCTCTAGGTAGTCTGCAAACACTGTGGCCTTCTCGCAGGGCTCAAAAGCGAGACCCCCACGAGTGCCATGTAGAGGATGCTGGTATTGCGTCTTGTCCTTCCTTAGGGACTTGATAATCCGCCACGGCTTCTTTTCTTGCAGGTTGACGGTCTGCATTAGGTTTTCCCAGGCCTGTTTCCTGTGCGCTCGGAGCAGTCGCCTTGCCAGGGTTTTGAACCTCTGGTATACTGCCCCTATCCTGGGGTGGCGGAAGCGTTGCCACAGCTTCCGGACAGTCGCCTTGGTTTTTATCAGCCGCCGGAATTCATCACGGATGGTCCGAGGGTTAGAGGTTTCAGACGGGATGCGGTGTGTGTGAGCGCGTACCGCCTTTAGGATCTGTTGGGAGAATGCCCTCGCCGCCGCTTCCAGCGCCTCGACAGAGTCGATGCGAGGCCGCGGGTCGATGGTCTGGGTGAGTTCTAGGACTGCTGCATCCCAGTCGACTTCGTTAAACCAGTCTGGGATTGCCAGGGCTGGTATGTGAACATTGGAGTCGACCAGGACTGGGTCGTGGTCGGAATCCAGTTTGTTTACCACTGAGAGGTCTAGATGGAGTGGAATGTTTTTTGGTGATCAAGATGTCGCGTACGTCCGGCCTGCCGCGGGCCGGGTAGAACGTAGGCCTTCTCGGTCCGTGCGCATGGAGGCTGGGATCTCCGCTGATGAGGCGGTAGAGTCCGCGGCCCCTCTGGTTTGAAACACGGCTATACCAGTGCCCGTGCTTTGCGTTTAAGTCGCCTGCAATGCAGACAACAGGATGCAGGTTTAACAAGGCGGTGTAATCCGCCTCGTAATAGCGGGCGTCAGGAGGGTCGTAAGCAGCTATCAGCAGCGTGTCAAGTCCGCCAATGGCAAGCCGAATGGCGCACGCCTCAACGTGCTGAAGCTGCGGGAGAGGAAAAGGGGTGTGGGTAATGTGGTTTTTGATGAATATAGCGGTACCCCCACCCTGTCGGCCGATTCTATCCGACCGATGGGTGGTGTAACTTGGCCACGAGAAATTTATACCAGCATGCAGGTGTGTTTCGCAGACTAGTAAGACGTCAACCCCGTGGGATTCTACAAACTCAAGCAAGCTTGGATAATGTTCCCTAATTCCGTTTGCGTTCCAAAACGCGGCTCGTAATGGTCTCCTGAAGAGTCTGGAGGCCATTACATTGCGGAGTTAGGGAACAGCACCTCCAGCGTGTCAAGCAGGATTTTGTGCTTGACCAGGGGACTAAGCCTCGGGTTGGACAGTTGCTGCTTACATTTCCGAAGAGTTGAAGGAGCCCTGATAATGTAATTCCCAAACCACAGGGTTAGGGTCCTGAATTCGTCCATATCGGACGGGGAGACTGCCTCGCCATGGGTCGGCAGGGGAAAGTATGCGGGATCTTGGAGCGTCACCGCTGTGCTGCCAGTGTCCGCCGTGGCAGTGACAGGCTGCTTGGCGGGCGGCTGGTTTTGTTGCGCCGCTGAGGGCGTGGCTTGTGTCTGCTTCTCGGTCGGGACCTGTGATTGGCCCGGCCGAGCGGTAGGCTGGGCCCTGCTCTTCTTTTTCTTCTTTTGAGACTTTTTTGGTCCATGTGTCCTGCTCCTGGCTCCTGGCTCCCTGCTCCTTTGCGCCGGGGTCTCTGTCGTTGCGTCCACTGTCGTCTGCGTTATGGGCGCCGCCTCAGTTGTCGTTGGTGGTGCCTCCTCCCTCGCCTGTGGTGGTGCTGCCTCCGTCGTAGTCTGTGCCACCTGTAGCGTTGTCTCCGCTCTTGTGAGAGCGGCCGAGAAGGAGGCCCCGGGGGGGATTGGCTCCACCCCACGGCCTCCTTGACGGCGACTGTCGATGATTCTTTGCCGAGTACGGCAGCCCTTGTATACGCTGGAGTGTGCCAGCCCACAGTTGGCTAACTTGCTTATTTCTGGTGGGCTTGGGCAGAATTGAACAATATGATTTCCAGCACAGCGCAGGCACGCAAGCTTACGCTCGCACACCTGGCTGGAATGGTGGAAGCCCATGCATCGGTGACACTGTACTGGTCCACCCTGGCCGTAAAAGCGTTTCACCTTTACGACCGTGTGGAACAGCACACGGATGCTATCTATTGGCTGGACCGCCCCTCCTGGCACCTTGTCCACGGCGACCATGAAAAGGGGCATCGGCACTTTGACGGCGCCCTCGTCTGTCTGTATAGTCTTTCGTAGCTGTGCTACGGAAGCGGCGGTAATGCCGTGTTCCTGGTGAAGCGCTTGTTTCACCTCTTCAGGGGTACACATGGAGTCTGTCCTCTAATAATGCGACGCTCCATATGGGGACGCTGAGGGGAGTAGGAGTAGAAAGGAATCTGGAGATCACGAAGCGTCTGTTTAGCCGCTTCGAAATCCTCAGGGGTGTTGGTCTGAATGTGGACCTTTTTGGGCTTCCTTTTGGCTTCGAAGCCGGCTTTTATTTTTGACGCCAAGCGTCGCATGACTCCAACGTGATCCTTGAAGGAGTCCGCGATAATAGGCGGTAGCCTTGTGCCCCTCTTGGTTAGGGGTGCTTGGGTGCCCTGTGGGGGTGCAGCAACTGTGTGAGCCGAGGCGGCGGGACCCGGAGAGGCCCTACCGTTTCTCCCCACAACAGTGTATCCGTCCGTAGAGGGTTCTTGGGGTAACTCGTCCGCCGATTCAGGCAGAGGGGTAATGGAGGGGGTATCCCGAGGGATGGTGCCTGACACTTTGTGAGGAGTGTTTTTCCTCCTTTTCCTGCTAGGTTCTGCCTCAGGTGAGGTAGAAGGACCAGGTGTTTGCCCGTCTTTTGGGTCTAGTGGTGCGGGTGCCCTCCGGCGTTCCACAGCGGACCGGGCCTCTTTTACGGAGGTGCCTGTGCGAGCCATTATTGGCTCGAGGTGTCGGGCCGGAGGCCCTAACCCTTGGCTTGGTCTTGTGGACCCGCTGTCTCGTGGTCAGTCGGTCTTAAGGTCACAGCAAGTGGAAAGATAGATGATAGTGAAAGAGTAGTAAGAAATAGGGGGAGACCTGTTCTTGGACTACCGCTCTTGTTGCCAGGAAGGGCCTTTTTCCAATGGGCTAGCAGGGGATCAAAGTCCACTGCCCGTCGGTGGGGGTGGTGAAGGCCGCTCGCACTCTCGCGGCGGAACGGCAAGCTATTAGGGGGTGCTAAGCCCACTGCGTTGCCGCTATGAGGTTGTGCCGGCGTGTACCATCCGGAGTCTGGCCGTAGAGGTGTTGGCTGGTTGTGGTTCTGCCGTAACCCAGTGTAGCTGCTGCTGCCCAAGAAGCGCCGAAGAGTTCTGTCCTTCTTGACGGTCAAGTCGCATCTGGCGCGTGCGTGCGTACGCTGTTCTCCGAAGAACTGCCCAAAACGGTTGGGATTTTAAACTTAAACATCCTTCTGTATGAATAGCGTCCCTTCTTGCTATTGGTTGCATGTACTTATGCCTCTATTCCCTAAAGTAACTCAACAAAAGACAAATGACAGAGCAATAATCTTTTTAGAATGTTTCCTTTTGAGAGCTCCACTAACAATACTTCAAGGTTTTGCTAACGGAAATCTGTGCATTTACACTTAACACCACGTTTCAAACCTTGACGTCTTGGCGTATAAAATACTAACAAAATACAAATATTGACAAATAAAATAATGGTTAAAGCGAAACTTATTCCCCTTACTATGATTAATAAGACATTACTATATACAAATGCTATTTAATTAAATATAATTATCACTATCGGTTCATTGCGCAATACATCTTATTTTTACATATTATTGTTAATTACATAATTTCGATGGTTTAAGCGGATATAAAGAGTTGCTGTCTCAATACCTTTTGCATAACTGGTAAACCTGAATAACAAAAAGTTTCTACACAAAAATGTAGATCTCGTTAAAGACATCGTAGATCTCATATATATTTTTTGTTGTAGAATTAAGGATTTCCGAGATTTTCCTTGTTATTGGTTTCATTTTAAAATGTTTAAACCTTTCTCAAACGGTAATCTGTGATTCTTGTTTGTTTTATTTTACTCCTGGCCATTCAAAGGAATCCGAAGTTCAATCGTATAGCGATAGCTTTTGAAAGATTTGACTATCGCTTTAGCCAAGCGTATCCTATTATTTTCTTTCTTCTTACAAGGAAATGAGTAATAAAACTGTTTCCGCTAAATTCTTATCATCCTTAGCAAGACATAGAGAGAAGCATGAGCTTACATTAAGTATAGTTTACTGAATAGGTAGAGAAAGTCATGTGAATGTAACGCGTCACATTCTAAGAACCCTTCTCAGTTTTTAAGGGACTTTAAAACATACTTTCTTTGGATTACCAATACACAAAGTTAGACTGGAGCCCCAGTAACTATATACCATAACGATTATCTTGTCCAGATATACCGATTATAGAAAGATGGAATGTTTAGGCTATTACTGAGTTTAACCCTTTCCAGCCCGATTTAATTGTTTACTTCCTTTATACGTATTATGTACATAGTGTATAGAGAAGGTATTGCACTCCACCAAAAAATTCGATACCGAGATTTCACCGGAAATACATGCTTTAGGGTCCCCTGTATACAAAAAATGTATTTTCAGAAAAATGTCCTTGTGTGTGTCAGTGTGTCCGTGTCTGTGAACACGATAACTCAAAAACGAAAAGTCGGTAAAATACCAAACTTGGTATTTAAGTTTAGTACTTTGCAGGGATACAACATGAAGATTTTGAGAAAAATCACCCCACCCCAAAGTACCCTTTACATGGAACTATTTTCGAAAATTTTGATTTTCTGAAAATGGCTCTAACGATTTTGATTAAAATATCGTATATTAAAGATATTTACCTGAAAAATAAAATATATATTTTGAACTTTCTGGGAATAGCCTCTGAAGACTACTTTATTCTGGGGCAATTTTACGGAATTTTGCATAACTGCTAAACCGTAAGAGATGGACAAAAATTACCACACAACAAACTTTAAACACACTTTAAAACACACAATTTATTATATACACTTTTTTTCGTGGAGTTGATTGTTTTCGAGATATTCCTTGTTTTTGGTTTCAGCTATGAAATACTTATGCCTTTCTCATATTGGAATTTTTCAACTCCTGTCCATACAAACAAAGGAACTTCAGTGACATGGTAACCAGCTTTTGACTATCACTTTAACTTATGGTACTCCATTATTTCGCTTCTACTTTCAAGGAAGCAAGTAATAAGCCTATTTCTGCTATTTTTTTTCTCGATTAGCATGAAGTAAATAGAAGCATAAGCTCTTTAGCAATAATTTGCAGAGATGCGGAGAAAGTCTTGTGAATGGAACACATCAGATTTTTATAAAACTGATGCCACAAAATGCACATTTGCCTTAAAAGGTTCGTCTTACCTGGTCTCTTATTGGTAGGTCAATTGTCTAAACTTCTAAAACACTGAATATCACTGACTGGATTCTAATGTCACAGAGTTACCAAGGTTTGAATCCTCGCTAGAATGCTGCTGATATAAAGGAAGGAATGGGCCCAGGCAAAATAAACACTGGTTGGCATATCTAAGAGTGAATTGGACCTCAGTAGCACTTTATTTTTTTTTTATTTTTTTTTTTTTTTTTGTAGTGTTAAACGCCCGCTTTAACTACTTATGGCACCGCAGGTGGTGAGTGGCACTTTAGTGGAATAAAGTTCTGTGTTTGCTAGAAAAAAAGGTATCTTTGAAGGGATTTCATTTTCGCTTTTGCTTGTTCTAAACCATGTTAATGTCAATAAAGTTAAAGAAAATACTGAAATATGCACAATAAAGGTGACAGTTAATTTAACGTTAAACTTTTCCCATCTCGAACAACAAATAAGGTAATCATGCAACATGGCACCATTGGACTGGAAAGGGTTAATTATAGGGTTTGAAAACTTTTGGAGTTTTAGTTAAATATTTAAACAGTTAAAGCCTTTATGCCTTGCCTTTTTCCAACAACTGATTTGCATATAGCTTCAACTACGACTTGTTTTGAAAGCGTAGCAAGCAAAGGATTACGTCTCTCGTACTGGATTTTGAAATTCGCTATCAAACAGTGGCCATTGCATCCAAAGGTCTTAAGAGCTTTGGTTCAACTTCAATTGTTTCTAAATGTGATCACGATTTGGCGCGTGCTCTGGCAGTCTGTTTGTCCCATTACTTAATTCTCGTGCTGTTGGTAGCTGCATTTCTGAAATCGTAAGTGATCATGTTCACACACGAAATGCAATTTCGGAAATCACCCGCGTTAGCCGCCCATAGACACATGTGCACTTGTGATTTAACCTAACCTACATACGCAGTTGAAAATACCAGCTTTGGAAATTTAAATGGCAGGACTTTTCAATAACAACGATGATGATCAATAATAATAATAATAATAATAATAATAATAACTGAAATAATAATAAATCTTTCAGCTTCTAAATTTGGGGTTGTCTTAATAGACAAACTATGCTGAACCAAACATTTAAAAGTTATGTACAAAATTAAAAAAGACATAAATATTCGATTAGATAGCATTCTGTAGGTCCGTTTTGGCCAGCAAGACATTGAACATAGAATTTGTTAAGGCATATACATGTATACGCATGTTTATACACTACGTGGGGTGGGGGGGACAACGTATAAAGCTCCAGTGTTAAAAGCAAGTGTTACAAAAACAGCAGAATAGACATATAGTCTCATTACTGGCTTTCGAGGTTAAATGTGCTCCATAAAAGTATACGTACTTCCTTATTTGTATGCACATATCAACAAAAAGTATCAAAAATAACTATTAAAATGTATAAATAAATATCATTTCATTATATAACACTGATGATAAGTATTTCTGCCTCATGTTCTGAAAGGTCATTTGCAAATGGCGAGGTTATAGAAGTTCTAAGGCAAAGGAACGATAAGTAAGAAGAAGCTGAAGAGACAGATGATTCTTTAGAATTAGAAGGGATTCTCTTGCCGCAATAACTGATGTTTCTGGCAGTACCCTTAATATTGTCACACACACACACACACACGCGCGCAGGGACATTTTTCAAAACATCTGATGTGTCCCATCTACATGTCTTTTTCTACATATCTGTAAGAAATTATTGTTAATAATTCTTCTATGTACTTAATGTTAATCGAGATAAACGTTTGCAGAAATGGTCTTATTAGTTTGTTCGTTAAGGTAGAAGGTAAATAAGAGAATACACTAGGTTAAACCGACAGTCAAATATTTTTAAATAAGGCTGCAATGGGATTAAAATCCGTTTGTTTGCGTGGACAGGTTTTGACAAATTTCCGTATGAGAAAAATTTTAAAACTGAAACCAATAAAAAGGAATATCTCCAAAACGGTCAACCCCATGAAAACCATGTATCTGACATTAATTGTATGTTTTAAGGAGATCTATTCAGGATAATAATATACAGAGCTTTGAAAAGACAATGAACATAAGTCAGCCAAATTCAATCACAATTCATTGCAGTGAATTATAAGGTTTATCTTTACAGTATCGAAAGAAAAGACTCTCCTCCTGTCACTCAAAATATGTTTAAATCATCCACAAGTTTGTTCAGTGTCAAATGCGTACCCTTTAGTATTTTCAACATTTTTACTTTCTCTACACGTACTATGTACATAGTGTATAGAGAAGGTATGTATTGCACCCAAAAATTTGATACCGAGATTTCACTGGAAATATATGTTTTAGGGTCCCCTTTATTAAAAAAAGCATTTTCGGAAAAAGGTTCATGTGTGTGTGTGTGTGTGTGAGTGTCCATGTGTCTGTAAACACGATAACTTAAAAACGAAAAGTCGGTAAAATACCAAGCTTGGTATTATAGTTTTGTTTCTTCCAGGGATGTGACATGAAGATTTTGAGAAAACCCCCCATCCTTAACTACCCTTTACATGGAATTTATTCGAACATTTTGATTTTCTAAAAAATGGCTCTAACGATTTTGATTAAAATATTGTATATTAAAGATATTTACCTGACAAATAAAATGTATATTTTGAAATTTCTGGAAATAACCTCTGAAGAGTACTATATTCTGGATGAATTTTACGAAATTTTGAATAACTGCTAAACCGTAAGAGATGGACAAAAACTTACTCCACAAAAAATGTAGAGCACTTTAAAACACACAATTTATATTATATACATTTTTTTCATGGAGCTCATGTTTTTTGAGACATTCCTTGTTTGTGTTTCTGCTTTGAAAAACTTACTTTTCTCATACAAAAATATATCAACGGCTTTCCATACAAACCAAGAAACTTCAGTGACATAGCAACCAGCTTTTGACTATCACTTTTACCTATGGTACCTATGGTACTTTCTTATTTTGCTTCTACTTACAAGGAAGCAAGTAATAAGACTATTTCTGCTAATTTTTTCTCATTAGTATGAAGTAAATGGAAGTATAAGCTTTTTAACAATAATTTGTTGCAGAGATGTAGAGAAAGTCATGTGAATGGAGCACATCAGATTTTTTTCAATCTGTGCACCCTTTTAGTGTTCAGTGGTTTATCTACTAGCAGGAACCGAATGAGGCCAGGGGGTGTGCTAGATAGTGCAACATGTTTCGAAATGGCTTGTAGAGACCATGCCTACTCCATCACATCATAATTATACTATATGTACACCGAACCTCAATCCAGCAATTTTGTGGCCCCGGACCAAGCTCTAGTGATAAGACAGTTGGAGAGGCAATCATTGGTGACTGCATGATTTACACACATGTTGAATTATTCAAATCACACTTTAAAAATTAATATTTCTTAAGCAGTACTAGTTCACGGGTCTAGTCTAGACATCTCCAATAAGCCACTGGAAGATGTCAAACTACAAAATTTGGTTCATAGCATTTTTTGCTATTACGAATCTACTCTGACATAACCGCCCATAGTATAACAGGTATTTTACACTAAGTTTCTATGTATCAAGATCCCATTTCACTGAAAGAAGGATTCCACTGAACATTTCAAGTAAGTGGGCACGTACTTGGTTATTTGTGATCTTGTTTGGTAAGCAGTGTAGGTAAGCAATGAAACTTTGAACTTTTCAAGCTCCATCACAAACTAATTGCATTATTATTAGACATATTTGTTTATTAACAATGCTGTCAATTGCCAAGATCATATCAGCACTGTCAGTGAGAATTTCACACTGCAGGAGTTCTTTACTTGCTAGTAAATCTACCGACATGGAGCTGTTGCAACCCATGAACTTGATATCAGAAGCCAGTGCCTAACCAACTGAGCATTATTATTATTATTTGTTTTTGTTATATTATCAACAACAACAGTTATTTGCGTAATGTACAAGGTTCTGTTAATTACTTCTATGGCAATAATGTAAAGAATAAAGCATTGACTCCTAGGTCATTGAACAGCCCAGTAAAGTGAATGCAGAATGCTTGTAAATGTTTGTGTATGTATACAAGAATTTATTTGATCAGTGAATATTGACAATTCCTCATAAAGAACAATAAAGAATTTTATCAGACGAATATAAAGAATGTGAATAATAGTATAATGTCACTGAATCAATTATAACCTTGTAATTATTACTTATTCTTTTTCTTTCTTTTTGCTTCTTCTTCTTTCTTTTGAATTCAATGCCCTTTAATTGGATAATTCATATGGAATAGTGAAATAAACAAAATGGTTGAAATGATGTCCATGGTCCCTTGAGCTTAGAATTACCAATTCGTTTTGGAGATAAGGGACCCCCCTCGGTAAAAACCTTATCCATGTAACTAACTCTAACTGAGATTCAAACTCACGACCTCTTGAATATGAGACAAACATGCTCCTCCCACACCACATGGATGTGGACACTGTTACTACTGTATTTTATTGTTTTTCTATTTTTAAGAAGTCTTTATAAGGTTTAGGACTTTCAACCTGTTCCAAAGCTAACTGAACTGTTCACTCCATCTCCTCTGTTGTCTTTCAATATTTCTTTTATCCGAAGGCTTATAAAATAAGGCTTGCCACGAATATCTTGAAAGGGGTGTTCTTTCTAACACTTTTGATGTCTCTATATTTCTTCAATAACCTTTCCTTCCATTAACTGTTCTCTTATTACAGTATTCCTAATCCTATCTCTTCTACTAATTCCCAGCAATGATCCTAAAAATTTCATTTGGGTTTGTTCCAATCTTGACTTTCCCTAGTTCTTAGTGTCCATGTTTCGTAAACATACATCAGAGCTGTTTTAGATATGGTATTATGGAGGTTTTGTTTTACTTCTTTCCTCATGTTTTTGCTAAAAAATTGTTTTATGCAGTCATTTAATCTATTGTATGTTTGTATACATTCTTCAACATATGCTTTAGTGTACAGAGTCACTATTTTTGAACCCAAATATTTAAATGTTGAAACTTGTTCAGTAATTTCTACATGAATATCTATTTTAATTCTTCTTTACTCTTTCCCTATTAAATCCATGGATTTAGTTTTCCCACCAGAAATGTTCATATTGTACTTTTTTTCCTATTAGTCACTGGTCTTTGCAGTTCCATTTCATTTGCTGCTAATATTATCTGATCGTCTACAAAAAGTATTGTGCTTATATTCATATTAGTCATTATTATTTCTTTTGGTCCATTCTTCTATAACTCTCTTTATATACATCATAAATAAAATAAGCGACAGTCCACATCCATGTCTTGGTCCTGTGTTGACTTCTACAGTTTTGTCTTTGACAACTATAATAGTTTTGGAATATAAGGACTTAATGGTTTAGTTAAATAAGTATTTTATACTCTTCCACCATTATTTCTCACAGCTTATTATGCTATTCTTTATCATATGCCTTAATATAATCTAAGAACAAGATTTCTAGAACAGCTTTCTAAATTATATTCACTTCTCTTCTCTAAACTTTGTTTAATAGTAAAATTGTCATCAATTAATTTCCTGTCTATTTTTAAGCCATTCTGTTTAAAATTGCTGAATATAGTTTATCTGCTGTGTTTAAAAGAGAAATTCCTCTACAATTTGCACATTCATTTTTATTTCCTTTTCTGAATAAATTTGTAATTTTGACACTACACCACACATCTGGGATCCTACCTTCACTCCACTTTAGAGTTGTAATAGTCCATTCTTTAGCTTCTTTCCTCCATTTCTCCATAGTATTTTAAGAAATAATAATTATAACACAATAAAATGACCGAATTTTCTGAGACTTAAACTTCGTCACCTTTCCTTATTTATTATTTGTTTAGCACAACAACAACAACAACAACAACAACAACAATAATAATAATAATAATAATAATAATAATAATAATAATAATAATAATAATAATAATAATAACAGCAACCTTCATAAATAGTTATTGGAGAACTACTTTTCTCATAATTCTTTTTTTAAACCACTATCTGTATTATTATATTCTTGTAAAAATGAGCATGATATCCTGTTTCTGGCTTCAGTATTTATGTCATAAATCACTCTTATTACTAATAACAGTATTCATTTTCCCAATTTCCCTCCCTCAATCTAAGATTAGAGTTTCCCATAATGCCATAGTGTAGCCAGAATTTTTTCTTGGTCTGGGGCCATCATGTGAACCCAGGACATGTGAAGAAATACATATGTATTTATGACTCTCTTTTGAAAGTAGCAAAATCCATAATTTTATCCAGTAATAAACACAGGAATTAAATATTTTACTGTTTCATTTTAATTTTCTAATAATTACTTTGTTGTCAAAATTGGGTTTATGGGAGAGAAAGCCAAGACACATCTACTTTTATTTACAATCTACTTTCACAAAAAAATCCCAGCTTGATCTCTAACATTAATCTGTCAATGGTTGCTTGTTAGTTTATTGTTAACATGCATTCTTAACCATTGGTTTGTGGCTTAAATTTTAATAAATTGTTCCTCGGGTTTGCTTATCTTGTATACAGGATCAATTTTCACTTCACTAGTGCATATATATATATATATATATATATATATATATATATATATATATATATATATATATAATGTACATAGTAGCTACAGAAGGTATTGTATTCCATCTAAAATTTTGTGTGAGATTTCATTGGAAACATATGTTTTGAGACTCCTTGAATCCAAAAAAAGCATTTTTAGAAAAAGGTCAGTGTGTGTGAGTGTCTGTCTGTGTGCTTGTTTGTGTATTTGTATATAGCATAGCACAAAAACGAAAAGCCTATTGAATACCAAACTTGATATTTAAGTTAAGTATCTCCCAAGGATACTACACAAAGGTGGATTTTCTCAAAGATGACTCTAACAGGTTTGATTATAATACCACATACTAAAGATATTTAAATGGCAAATAAATTGTACATCATCAATTTCCTGGGAATAGCCTCTGAAATACTCTTCATTCTGTAAGACTTTTGCATAAATAATAAACTGTAAGAGGTAGACGAAAAGTTACTACAGAAAAATTGTAATTCTTTCAAAACACTCAATGTATGTCATTTGTTGAAGAGCTAACCATTTTCGAGATATTCCATGTTATTTGTTTCAGTTTTAAAATACTTTTATTTCTCTCAAACAGCTATCTATATTTCTTTCTTTTTTTTTCTTTTTCTTTTTTTACTCCAGCAGTGCAAAGAAGCAAATTTCAACAACAATCGCATAGCAACAGCTTTTAAAACATTTGACTATCACTTTAGCATAGCACATTCCTTTAGTTCCCTTATACTTTAAGGAACTTAGTAATAAGATCATTCTGCTAATGCTAATCTCAATTAGTTTGGAGTAGAAAGAATAATCTTTTGTAAGAAGTTTTTTGCAGAACAGCTAGTGAAAATCATGTAAATGGAACAAATTAGATTTGTACTTTCTCTACAGCATTATACATAGTGAAGAGCCCAAAAATTTGATATTGAGATTTCACCAGAAATATATGTTTTGAGGTTCCCTGAATAAAAAATAGGAATTGGTCCATGCATACATGTGTGTGTGTGTGTGTTTGTGGACAACATAACTAAAAAATGAAAATATTGATAAATACCAAACTTTGTATTTAATTTTAGTATCTCAAAAGAATGTTATATGAAGATTTTCAAGAAAATCTCCCCACCCCAAACTACCCTCTATATGGAAAAAATGTCAAATATTTTGATTTGCTCAAAAACAGCTCTAACAATCTTAATTATGATACCATATATGTAAAAGTATTTACATGACATATAAAATGTATATCTTGAATTTTCTGGGAAATGCCTCTGAAGTATTCTTCATTCTGAATGACTTTTGCTTACTGGGTAAACCATAAGAGATAGACAAAAGCTTACTACACAAAAATATAGATTTTGTCTAAAAACACACTATATGCCCTTTACCTTTTTGTTGTAGAACTAACAATATCCAAGATATTCCCTGTTATTGGTTTCAGTTTTAAGATACTTATACCTTTTTCAAACAGGAATTAGTTTGTATTTCTTTTGTTTTACTCCTGGACATGCAAAGAAGTGAATCTTAATGCAATCACATAGCAGAAGTGAAACATTTGACTGTATCTTTATTTCCCTTCTACTTATAAGAAACTAAGTAATAAGACTATTCTGCTAATGTTTATTTGGATTAGCATGGAGGAGAAAGAAGATTTTTTTTTGAGATGTGTAGAATAGGTATATAGTCATGTGAATGAATTACGTCAGATATTTTACTTTTGATAATGAATCTATCCATTATTACTATTAAAGTTATGGCCCATAAAAGCACTTCCAGTGCTGTGTTGATATTCCCAAAAAGTTCCTGTTGGCACACCTGTTTAAAGACCATCCCTATAAAGACAGATGAAAAGCTTTAGTCATTATACTTCCTGAGTGCAACAAAGTGATGGTTACCAATGCTTTATTTTCCAGTTCTTATACATTTCCATATGTGAACTACAAACACAAGTTTTGTATAGATCGCGGTAATAACATTACATTTTTACATTCAAATCATACAGTCTGTAACATTGTTCCATGCAAAGTGGTTATATGTAATGTATTTATTTATTTATTATTTATTTCATCCTCTGAAACATATAAATTTTATGGGACATGTTACTTACTTACAATAATTACACACATAATAAAAGAACAAAACACAATAACAATATTCATATGACCTATTGACAATATATATATGTGCAATCTTAAAAATGACTGATCAGTATAAGATGTAAATACATGGTTAGTCCTAGTTGCTATTTGCAATTCAACAAGTATCTCTAAAGTTTAAATATATGGGATATGTGTGACCAGTCCTCTTTTTTTAACTCTTTTTAGGGGCTAGCGTACCGGCTCGATTGTGCACCTTCCCTGCATAATAATGCCAGTTAGTGTTTGCAGTACATTTCAAAGCTCCAGTATACTTTCTGCTACAGTTAAGTGAAGGTGTTTTTCCAAAACTGCCTGGACACACCAAACAGTAGATTTTAAAAGACATCCTTTTACAGAAATTATTAATATAATTGCTGTGTAACTTTTATTTATTTATTTAATTTTTTTATAACCTTAATGTCCTTTAACCTGGTCAGTCATTTTGGACAATGAATGTAAATGGTAAAATGATGCTCAAATAATCTTCAGTTCAATGGAGCTTAAATTACCTCATTCATCTTCTCAGGATAATGGAAAACCCTGAATAAAACCTTGTCTTTACAATGCACCTTAAGCAAGATTCAAACTTATGACCTCTTAAATGTGAGGCAAACATGCTATCCCTGTGTAAGTTGTGGCAGTATTGGAAACAGTTTAAAATTACTCTTTTATCTTTTTTTCATTTTTTTTATTGATAATGACTGTTCAAGCTATCCCTTGTATTATGCAGCAACACAAATATGGTAACCAAATATTAGCTGAATTCTCTGGTGTTAATCTAAAGTTATATGTAGAAATTAACTAAAATCACCATGTTACATATAAAAGTGGGAGAATCAAGATTATAATGATGATTGGATATGGTGATAACATAAATTGGTGACCATTGCAATGTTTTTACAATTATACATAGATACAATTTTTCTATTATATTTTTATCTCTTTCCCAAATAATTTTTCAGTGTTCTATATCAAGCATTAGGAACTTGCTTGGTTTTATGCTACAGCAAATAAGCTTGCACTGTGCATGTAGTGGGTAGGGTAGAGTTAGGTTAACTGAGCCACTTTTTTGTTTTTTTATTTTTTTTAGGTTAGGTAAATCATATTGTTTTTAGGTTAGGTAAATCTTTAACATATAACAATTATCAATGGTTAGTAGAGAACACTTAAAAAAATTATCAGGCCTCCCTTTAAGAGGAAAACAGAAATAATAAACAAAGAGTATCCTAAGTGAAAGTGGCTCAATTAACCCCATGTGTAAGGTTAACTGGCCCACCTAATGAGGTTAACTGCGCCACTAATAAGATAATAGATAAACTTACTTTATTAGAATATCAGACCAATGTATATCAAATGTATTATGCTGAATACTTAGTTCATTCAAATGGTCAGTTTATAATAAATGCAATACAAAATAAGGAATAAGCTAATACAATGTAAAATCACTCAAGTCAAAATTGAATGTTATCATATTTGCATAGCAAGCTGAACTTAGATGAGCAGGATTTGGTAACTTTAAAACAACATAATTTTCTGGCACAAAACTTTTTTCATCTGTTGGCATGAACTTCATTCAGCCGCTTAAAAATATCACTTTGAGGCCACCTTTTAAGACATCTATGATTTTACATGCATAGTGTCTGAAAGTTGATGAATCATTGCCATATACTCTCACAACCATAAACTTTCCTGGAGAATGAACTATATTTTCATCATCATCTGAAGTATGACACATTGATGAAGATGAGTCGTCATAGATAACAGATTCAGATGATTCTTCGGATTCTTCCACATCAAATAGTTTTCTTTTCAGCCCTTTTCCTTTTATACTTTTTGTGGTTTTCATTGGAGGTCTAGACTTCTTCATTTTTCTTTCTTCTGTTAAATGGGCTTCTTTGTTTAGCTGGATTTTTACTGGTGTGTCTGTCAGGATCATTGATTGCTTTTTCTTTGTTATTGGAGCTTTGGGATGAGGTCGTATATCTTCTGGTAATGCTAAATTCTTTGAATTTTCATTGCGAGACTCATCAGCAATAATATCTACTTCTTTTGCAATTTTTAATTGTTTGGCACTATTAGCAGAAGTCAAAGGTATTTGTGGTCTAGTGTCAGATATATTTGGCAAAGGATGATCAGTTAAATAAGCTGGTTAGTAATCATCAGGTCCAAAAATGTCTCTGTTTAGTGGTTCAATGCCATTTTTTCTAAATCCACTACATATATTACTTGCAGCTTTGCCAACTAATCCAGCAATATCGTAAATTGTGATTGGTTTCTAGTGCTTGCCATAAGATCACAACATGCTACATTGTAGAGTTTCTTGAATGAAGCGAAAACACTTACATCAAGAGGTTGCAGCTTATGGCTGCTGTGAGGAGGAAGAGTAAGCAAAATAATCCAATTATCTTTTGCATATGATATTGCAGCTATACTTCTGTGTGTCTCATAATTATCCAAAATTAAGAGTTTTGGATGATCTTTTCTAGGCCTTTAATCCTTCACGAAATGTTAGAGAACAGGTACAAATAGCTCGCTGTTCATCCATGGCTCCAACACTTGAGCCTGGTGGAGCATTTAGCAGCATGTGACCTTTAAAGTGCACTCTGGGAAACACCAGGTATAGTGGCACTGATCTTCCTGTAGCACTAATTATCCCCACCATGGTCACCAGTGTACCTCTCTCTGCAGAGGTAGCTTGATCAACAGACCTAGAACCTGTTTGAGCCAACACTTTAGGTGGTTTCTGTACAGTGATGGCTGAAGTCTCATCCATATTATAGATATCTTATAGTTCTAACTTGTATTTTTCTCGAACTAAAACTAAGTTGTCAAAAAATACTTTTACATTTGCCTCAGTAAAACTGGCAGCCCAAGCTAAACTTGTCTGCTCAGGAATGCGTAATGAAACTTTGTATCATGTCATGAAAGCCTAAGCCATTCCAGTCCAGCCATGTTTTCTACTTCCCAATTTCCTGGTACAGATTTGCAATTTCTTTTAGCATATTCACATGCTAGGTGTTGAGCTGTTTTGCGTTTAAAGCATAATGGATTTTGCAAGCAAACGTAATGTAGTTTTCCAATGACTTTTCTTCAGCCTGTGTGAAAATCTTTAAATGCTCATTTGATGGTCTAAAATTAACACTATCAATACCCAAATTTAATGTCTTTTCTACATAGCGTTTCAGGGTTGTTCTTGGAATTCCCATGTTTTTCTTTTAGTTTTATCAAGGAAGTTTTCTCATGTAGGTACTGAGCTACTGCATTTTGCAACAATTCTTTCAGATAATCCCAATGATTTTTGGTTTGAATTCTTATTCTTGGCATATTAATTCCTGAAAAAAAAGCAGTAGTAGTAATAATAATAAAGATAACACATAATAATAATGGTATTGATTGCAATATGCCAAAGATAGATTCAACAGCATTTAGGACTGCAACTAGCTATGTGTGTGGTTAACTGGGCCACTGATCAGTTAACCACACATTATGTGGCTCACCTAACCCCAGGTACAATAAGGAGGCATTTTATGTTGCAGCATAACCTAATACTACAGAATGCGCAAACCTAATGTATATAATTAAAGCTTAAAGCCTGCTGTTTCACACAGTTTTTAGCATAAATTGCTAAGAGTTTTCTATCAAACTATAAACACAAAAGAAACTAGTGAAAAAATGTACTTATATCTTCCACAATTCAATAATAATAATAATAATAAATAATCATACATTTACCTGATTCAAGCAACCAAAACACAGCTGAAATCTTCATATGTTTCCAATAGAAGACATATGAGCTGCTTGGTGTAAGGTCATTCTCTTGCATAATCTATCACAGTGTATATCTTGTCCTCCTGCACAATTCTGTTATCACCATTACAGCAGTAATAATCAGAAAATGGATGACAAGTATGTACTATTGTAAAAAGCACCAACAAGGGTGCCAGAGAGAAGCATAAGAAGACTCACAACAAGAAAAAGAAAATCAGATGTACCCCATTCACATGACTTTCCTTACCTTTCCTGTAATCAAACTTCTTACAAAATAATAATCTTCTATTTACTTCATGATAATCAAGAAAAGCTTAGTAGAATGGTCTTGTTACTTAGTTCCTTTTAATTAGAAGGGAACTTGGAGAATACACTAGGCTAAAGGGATAGTCAAATGTTTTAAAAGCTGCCACTATGCAATTGTCATTGAAATAAATATAGATGACTTCTGTTTGAGAAAAGAATACATATCTTAAAATGGAAACCAATAACAAGGAAAATCACAGAAACGGTTAGCTCCACAACAAAAATGTGCAGGTCATAAATTGTGTGTTTTGAAAAGGTCTACACTTTTTGTATAATAGGTTTTTGTCTAACTCTTATGATTTACCAGATGTGCAAAACTCACCTAGAATGCAGATTTCAGAGGCTATTCCCCACAAATTGAAGATATACATTATATTTGTGATGCAAATATCTTTAATATACAGTATTTTAATCAAAATTGTTACAGCCATTTTTGAGAAAATTGAAAATTTTGAAAATCTTCCATATAAGGTTAGTTTGGGTAGTCTGAAAATCTTTGTGTCACATCCTTGAAAAATACTTAACTTAAATACCAAGTTTGCTATTTAAAAGACTTTTCATTTTTAAGTTATGCTGTTCACAGACACACATGGACATTTTTCAAAAAATGTTATTTTTGGACTCAGGGGCTTCAAAGTATATAATTTCTGGTGTAATCTTGACATCAAATTTTTGGGTGGAATACAATACCTTCTCTATCTATTATGCACTTACATAGTATGTGTAGAGAAAGTATGTTGCCCCAAAAGGCTTTCATTTATTTTGTCCTGTTCTCATAAATACAAACAATTCAAATGTATAAACATTTCACCCAAAGGATGCATTGCACCTGAGAAAGCTAATTTATAAAGTCTTGACTAAAGTAGCTCAGGAATTTATCTCTTCAGAAATGAAGATGGACTATAAGGCATAAACAGATTCTTCAATCCACCAATTGAACATGCCACTCTGCCATTCAATTCCTAATGCTAAGGAGAAAGAAGTTGAAGAATTGATGAAAATAATTTTTGAAGAAGAACAGCAAAGTCAGGAGGTCCTTGCATTGTATGCAAACATTATATATTCCTTGCCCATGGATAGAACAAAATATCAATAGCTATTGTTGTGACTGTTTGGAAAATGACTGAGCATCATGAGTTTAATAACTTCCATTCTCATGTATTGTGTGGGATAAACTTATGGGGAAACTCTGTGAAGAGCCAGTACATTTTCAAGTTTCAAAAGAGAGCTTTTAAGAATCCTGATTGATACTCCACAAAAGGAAAGCTGTAGAAACATTTCAAACATCTAAATATATTAACACTAAATTATAAACCAGAAGGATGTCCTAAAATCAGATGGGAAGATGATTTTGAGCCAGAACGGGCAATATAGATGTATATTAAAGACATTCCAAATTATGTAAGTGCAAATGTTGATGAGTTTAGTTACAGCAGAAGTTCATGCTCATAATACCCGAAATAATACTAAAGTGCTTTCACCTACACATAACACTAAATTGTACAAAAGATGCTTCAAATATAACTGTGTAAAATTATATATTGCTTTACCATCATATCTTTTGCATGTAGCTACACTCTAGAGATTACCTCAGTGTATCATTGCAATATTGCATCACTAAAAGCCTGTATAATAGCATATCGGTATATTGCTTTTTATATTTTTTATTGATGAAACCTATAATTCTGTATGAAATTTTACAGTAAATAAATCATATCACACAATATTATTTTACAACATGCATGTTAATGAATTTTGTCCATATTTGTTTTTTACTTTCTCTACATGTACTATGTACATAGTGTATAGAGAAGGTATTATATTGCACCCAAAAATTCAATCCAATATTTCACTAAAAATATATGTTTTAGGACCCCCTAAATCCAAAAAAGCATTTTAATAAAAAAATGTGTGTGTGCATGCATGCACGTGGGGGCAGCATAGCTCAAAAATGAAAATTCCATTAAATACCAACCTTGGTATTCAAGTTCAGTATCTTCCAAGGATGCGATACGAAGATTTTAAAGAAAACCTCCCCAACTACCATTTAGTAATAAAAATTTTCAAAAATTTTGATTTTCTCAAACATGACTTTAACGATTTTTAACAAAATATTGTAGATATATTAAAGATGTTTACATGACAAATAAAAATTACATCTTCTATTTTCTGGGAACAGACTATGAAGATGTGTTTATTCTGGACGAATTATAACTGCTAGTTTTGAAAATACAGAAAGACAGAACAATTTCAATGCAAACTGAAAGTCAACAAAACTATTGTATCCTATTACTGAGTAAGCTAAACCATAAATAATTCTCGGTTTGGTTAACTGGGTCATAAATTCTATTAGTTTACATCAGTGATGATGATTGTAGGTTGTACCCAGTTTAATTTTTTGCAACAGTGAATGTTTTATATATTATTGGTCAGCATGGGTAGATTTGTTACAAGAAAGCGCAAAGTAACAAAAAATGATGTATTCCAGTTCGAATCTCAGAATTTAACTTCAAGTGATATTAATATTTAGCAACAGTGGATATGATTTGTGTTAGTGAAAATAGTGAAAATGGTGAGAGTAAGTGCACTACAATTACTACTATATTTTGTGTATATAACTCTCCAATACTGCTACTACTGGTATTACTATTATTACTGGTATAAATAAAAACAAATCTCCCCCCCCCCTCCTACCGCCCCCACGTCAGAATTGATCAAACACAGATACTTGGTTCTTATCCACAGCTTTTTGCATTGCTTTTTGATGCAGTGGTGTTGTTCTATGTGAGGTAAATGTTTGCTGTTTATTGCTGAGGGCAATAATTTAAGAGTTTGCTATGTTAGCAGAATGTTAGAAAGGAAGTTCTGTGAATGGAAGACATATTTTTACTTTCTCTAGCATGTATTTACAATGTGCAAAGTAGGTAGAGAAGCTATTGTATTCCACTCAAAAATTTCATTCTGAGATTTCACCAGATATACGTTTTTAGACTACCCGAATAAAAAAAAGACATTTTTCAGAAAAAGATTAGTGTGTGTGTATGTGTGTGTGTGTGTTTGTGAGCAGCATAAGTCCATTAAATACCAAACTTCATATTTAAGTATATTAAACCTCCTAAGGATGTAACATAAAGATTTTTAAGAAACATCCCCTGACACAACACTACCCTTTAAGTTTTGAAAATTTTGGTTTGGAAAAATGGCTCTAATAATTTTTACTTTCTCTATACCTATTTTGTACATAGTGTATAGAGAAGGTATTGCAATCCACTCAAAAATTCAATACCGAGATTTCACCGGAAATATATGTTTTAGGGTGCCCTGTATCCATAAAAAGCATTTTCAGAAAAAGGTCTGTGTGTGTGTGTCTGTGTGAGTCTCTGTGTGTCGGTGTGTCCATTTGTCTGTGAACACGATAACTCTAAAACGAAAAGCTGGTAAAATACCAAAGTTGATATTTATGTTTAGTATCTTCCAGGGATGCGACACGAAGATTTTGAGAAATATCCTCCCACCCAAAACTATCCTTTACATGGAACTTTTTTCGAAAATCTTTATTTTCTCAAAAATGGCTCTAACGATTTGATTAAAATTATGAATATTAAAGATATTTACCTGAAAAATAAGATGTATATCTTGAATTTTCTGGGAATAGCCCCTGAAGACTACTTTATTCTGGATGAATTTTACGGAATTTTGCATAACTGCTAAACTGTAAGAGAGGGACAAAAACATACAACACAAAAATTGTAGAGACCTTAAAACACACAATTTATGTTGTATACATTTTTTCCATGGAGTTGATTGTTTTTGAGATACTCCTTGTTTTTGATTTCAGCTTTAAAAACATACTTTTCTCATACAGGAATTTAACAATTCCTGTCCATACAAACAAAGGAACTTCAGTCACATAGCAACCAACTTTTGACTATTACTTTAACCTATGGTACTGCCTTATTTCTCTCCTACTTACAAGGAAGCCAGTAACAAGACTATTTCTACTGTTTTTTTCTCCTTAGTATGAAGTAAATAGATGCATAAGCTTTTTAACAATAATGTGTTGCAGAGATATAGGGAAAGTCATGTGAATGGAACACATCAGATTTTTATTAAAATGTTGTACATTAGGAACATTTACATGAGAAATAAAATGTATATCTTGAATTTTCTGGGAATAGCCTAAAAGTTCTCTTCCATTTTGAATGACTTTTGCGTAACTAATAAACCGTAAGAGATAGACCAAAAGTGTTACACAAAAATTGTAGCTCAAAACACAATTTATATTCTTTACATTGTTGTTGTTGTTTTGTTTTTCCCTTTCTTTCTTTTTGTCCCTCCAAGAGAACATTCTTCATCTGAAGAACTTGTGATTATTAACAGTGTTTCCAAGGATTAAGTTTACAGATTTGCAAATTTCATACACAGACGTACTGGTCTTTAATCCAATTGATGGCATGTACTGCCAACTCAACCTTTGTCAAAAGACCAGATAACCAAGAGTTTAAAGCATAAGGTTTTGACATAAAACAGTTTATTTATGTATCGAACTCCTTAATCAGAGGAAAAGGACAGATATTAGCTTCTGGCAAATGCAATAGTTCCTGTATCTATTATAAATAATTGGTAGAGGAAGTAAAATTAATTGCATGGTTCCTCTTCCTATCCTCCTATAAAACCAACTCATACATTCACTGTAATTTATTGTCATTAAATTAATCATTTTGTATCATTATACATACACACATTCACTCCCACATGCATACCTCCAGACTCTGTTGGGGATAAGGAATAATTCTGGTTACAGAAAAATTTGCCACCCCAGCCAAGAATTGAACCCAGGATCTCTGGTTGATAAGTCAGTTTGCTGATCACATAACCGTAGAGCTGGTTAAAATAATTTTTTTTTTTAATTATTCTTTTTATTTAGTTTTGTATATGAATCGCATCGGGAGTTGTTTCCTAGTCTATATGTACTATAGAAATATTTATGGTTCTCGTGTGTTACATTCATTTGCTTAGATAAATTTGTATATTCAGTAAATGGTTTGTTGTCGCGGTTTTAATGGTTTATGATGATACTTTGAAACATTTTTCTTACATCATTAAATTAAGCAAAATAGTGATACCAAAATAACATACAGAAACATATTAATGAAATTAAAGTGAATTTAGTACATGGTTGTTAATGGCTTATGTTGTTGATACTTTAAAACATTTTCCTTACATTGTTGAATTAAGCAAAATAGTGGTACAAAAGTAATATACAAAAACATGTTAATGAAATTAAGGTGAATTTAGTATATGGTAACTAAATATTGCAGAAAAAGATATTCTGAAAAGTAATTGTTATTAAAAACATTATTCTAAGTAAAATGAAAGGGTAGTCATGATCGCTACGTAGTTTGCGGAGACATTTGTCAAAGTTCTGTGTGTATGAATCAGGAAGTTGAAATGAATCACCTTGTAGCTTCGGACCACCCCGTGAAGATGCTGTATGCGCAAGGTATATATAGAAAGTGAGACCATGTATTTGTTCCGTGAGAGTAAGATGTGATGTCACGCAAATGTCTTTGTTCCAAGATTACACATTTTGTTGTGAATATTACTTTTCCAATTTTCTTCTTTATATCAAAACAGAATTTATTCACATGTTTACAACTTTAGTTTATAAGATTCTAATAAAAGTGCTCCTATGTTGTTTTACACCGCTTATTTCGTATCTCAGCGTTATGTACAATGCTGCATTATTTTAGGGTTCACCATTTCTGTAAACTTGTTGAAACTTGAAGCTCAAATACAGAGAAGAGGATGTGTCCAAGTAAAGCAGTCTGTATGTTAATTTTGTTACTGTGCTGTGAAATAATGCAATGTTTTGATAAAAGCAAATAAAGTAAAGTAACAGAAGAATGTGTTATGCTATGGTGCGAATCTGTGATAAATGATGAAATGGTGTGCGGGAATAAAAAAAATAATAATAATAATAATAAAATAACAATAAATAAATAAAAATAAAAAAGAAGAGTCATTTGAACGTATTTCTAAGTCGATTAAGGAGGGAAATATCACATATAGAAAACATTGCTAAATAGTTTATGTTAGGTATCCAGAGAAAATCAAAATTAAAGTAAATGTAATTCACAAGTCACGATTAGAAGAAAGTATACAAATATAAAAGCAATAAAATATTAATAAATTAATAAAATACTGTACAGCCTTGAAAATGTATAATTGCCAATGGTATAGGGTATTGAAGGGTATTTGGTATAGGAAAGTTTTCAGCATTTAGCTCATGCATGGGTTAGCAATGGTGAAGTGACATAGGCCACGCCCTCACACTTGCCAGCAGACAATATCAGCCACATATAACCTATATTGTAAGCAGAGAAAGATTTGCATTCCATCCAGAAATTCGATACCGGAATTTTACCAGAATATATGTATTGTGACGGCTGAATAAATAAAAAATTAAAAGAAATACAGTAAAAAAAACAAAAAAACATTAACAGAACGATCCGCGTTCGCGTGTGGATAGCATAATTCAAAATACTTTCTCTATACACTATGTACATAGTGCGTATGGAGAAAGTAAAAATGAAAAGTTGCTTAAATACCAAACATGCGATGCAAAAATTTTCAGGATAATCTCCACCCCCAACTACCCTTTACATGGAGCTTTTTTCGAAAACATATAGTTTTCCAAAATTACTCTATTTTCATGACAAAGGAAATGTACATCTTGAATTGTCCGGGAATATCTTTAAAGAGCTCTTTATTCTAGATGACTTTTGTTTAATTGTTAAACCGTAAGAAATAGACAAAAACTTACTAGGTATGCAAAAAATATAGATCTCGTTAAACACACTATTTATATACGATAAATTTTTATGTAGTGTTAACGCTTCCGAGATTTTCCTTTTATTGGTTTCACTATTTATTTACTTAAACTTTTTTTTTTTAACTTTATCTACACGTACTATGCACGTAATCTATAGAAAATTTGTTGCCTTGCATTCAAGAATTCGATTTCACCAGAAGTATGTATCGAGTTCCTCTGAGCTCAAAAAAAAAAAAGAAAGACAAAAAGGTATTTTAGAAAAAGGTCTGCACACGCGCATGTGTGTATATGTCAAACTACTAAATACCAAACTTTGTATTTAAATGTAGTGCATTCCAAGGATGTGATATAAGGATTTTCAAGAAAACCCTCCCACCCCAAACTACTCTTTACATGAAAAAAGTTGAATAAATATTTTAACTCATAAATGGATAAAATATTTTCATTAAAATACTGTATATTAAAGATATTTGCATCACAAATAAAAAGTTTCTCTTGAATTTTCTGAGAATAGCCTCTGAAGACCTTTGCATTCTGGATGAATTTTTTATAACCGAAAAAGCATAAGAGTTTCTCTTCAAAAAGTTACTGCACAAAAAATGCAAAATGTTAAAATACATAATTTATGTCATACATTTTTTGTAGAATTTACCATTTCTGAGATATTTGTTGATTTCATTTTTAAACTATGCAACATTTTTCAAACATCAGGTCACCTTTCATTTCATCTCTCTTTTGTTTTACTGCTGGTCATGCAAAGTGAATTGAACTTCAATGGTTCACAAAATAGCCAGCTTTTAAAAGATTTTACTATTGCTTCAGCCTACCTTATCACCTTATTTCTCTTCTCCTTATAAAGAAGCATTCAATAAGAACATTTCTGCTAATGTTTTTTTTAATTTTTTTTTGGGTGGTGTTTAACGCTCACTTTTACTACTGCAGGTGATGACACTGGTGATACATGGAATGAAGATGGAGCACCAGTGATATGCAATTGTGGGGGAAACTGAGAACCCGGAGAAAACCTGCCCCTGTGCCGATTTGTACATCACAAATCTCACATACTTGGGATTGAACCTGGGCCATCTAGATGAGAGGCAAGTGGTCTGACACTCGGCCATGGCACAGTCATCTTCTAATGTTCACTTCAAATAGTGCAGTATACGATATAAAAGAATCTTTTATAAGAATAGTTTGTATACGAAACAGGTAGATAAAGTCGTGTGAATGAAACACATCATATTTTAAGTTCACTTCATTGTCTAATAATATTAAGTTTATTGTTTATGTTGTAACTGCATTTTTGTACTATATTTCAGGTATAAGCATCAGCATGCCCTTATTCCTACCTAAAGAATTAAAATCTTTCTAGGCAGAGGGAAAGAAAAAACTTGGGTGAAAGGAAATCCTTGCATAGGGATATCCTACTAAAATCAGATTTCCTTATTTAATGATTATTAGATTTGTTTACACAAAACAAATTGTTGTTTTGTTTAACAGTAAGTTGCAACAATATATGGTTAAAAAATTATTTTTAGTTACTCATCAGTATACAATTTATAATATATTTTTTTCATCACAAATATAAAACTACAGGTACACCAATACTACTTTCTCTACAGTAACACAAATACTGTATATATAATAAATGAGAAACTGTTAAACTTGCAAAACACTTAATTCTTTATTATAAATTAAATCTGTGTAGTATGTAGGTAACTTTATTATTCTTTGCTTTTTTGAATTTAGGTACTCGCAGGTATTTTTTCCTTCAATTTCATGTTGCGAATATTGTAGAAGCTCTGATGATGATGTCTGAACCTCCGCTTCAGTTAGTTGCCCTCCGTGGTGTAATGGTTGCCGTGCTATCTTCATGGGTTCAAACTGGCGGAGGACGATGGATTTTTTCGAGCATAAAAATTCTTAGCATGATTTCCTTTCAGAAGGGAAGTAAATCCATGGGTCCCGTGTCGTAGATTTACCTCTCGTAATAGAACCTCAAGCCTGATAAAGAGGCCTCTGAGCAAAATTAAGTGGTCTTTCACACCCAGTATAGAAAGGGACGCTGAGAACCATAGCAGTTAAAGAGCCTCCTAAAATAACATACCATTTCCATTTTCCGCTTCAGTTGTCAGAAGATAAAAAGATTTCAGTTCGTCCACTGAAATGCTCAATGATTTTTCTTTGATTTCTATTGTGAAATATTTGGCATGGCTTGTAACTACTGGAGATGTATGTCATTCAATTCAATTCAATTCAATATTTGATTCTGCTAATCATTACACATAATATAAGAGTACGTCCATTATAGATTTACAAAAATATATCACATAATATATGTACAATTATGCTACAGTAGAAATAATCTATTCATAATAACACTTATTAAGTTATACTGTCTATAAATAAGATTACATTTAGATTACAGAAATGTGTACACTTAGCAAAAACTTTCATATGTGCAAAAGTTGTTTTATTATTTAAGTGGATGATTAAGTTAATACAAGTATTCTGTTTAAAATAAATTTGAATGTTTTACTGTATTTTAACATCATATCATTATTGTTCTATTATACAGTGTTTCATGTACTCTACCATACATTATATAACTGCACTTATAAAATAATTTTTAGAGTCTTTTTAAATGCAATCCTTCTACAATCTTTAATTCTTGTGGAAATTTGTTATATAGGACTATACCTTTATTAAGTGGATTATTTTTGCTCAGTGTTTTATTTGTTTACTCTAATTGTGAAATAGTCTTGTTTATTTCTTGTGTTCCAGTAGTATAGCTTTTCTATTTGTCAATTTTGTTTTTTATAACTAGAAGAATTGTTCTATAAATATAGAAAGGATAAACTGCTATTATCTCACTTTCAGTAAAATCTTCCCTACAAGATTCCATTTATTTAATTCTTTAATTTATAAATATTTCATAGAGCTCGCTTTTGTAATTTTAGAATTCAATCCATATTATTCTTTGTTGAACCTGCCCCCTTAATTCAATGCTTAATTACTATTTGAGTGAAATATACAATGATAAATATTATTAATACTTCTATGTGTAAATAATTTACCAATCATCTTAAAATAAAACAACTTATAGTTAGCTTGTTACAAATATTCGTACCATGTTTACATATTTCTTAATGGTATGCCTAAAAACTGAACTTATCTGTTTCTTGTAATAATACATTTTGTATCATTAAATGTATGTTTGTTTCTATTTTTAAATCCCATACCATTAGTTTTAGAGGCATTAACAAGCAAAAAATTAGTTAGAAAATATTTAGAAAATGAATCATATGATGGTTCAAGTGATTTCTTGGACTTTCACATCCTTACATCTAACAAACGCTTAGGATGAACTCTGTAGACACTTTAGAATGCATGTTGTTCTTGACATTGTAGACTTAATAGGCTTTAAAACTAACATCTTCTTTTACAGGTTAGTGTAAAAGTGTCAAGGTTCCATTTTAATTCTTGATTCTTCAATGCATTTGCCCAGTAAAGTGTAACTTCATGGTACAACAGTCCACAAGGGACCAGGACCTACCGCCCAGCAGCTGCATCCCCCATCTCCACTCGAAGATGTCATGAATGGGGTGCAGTGCTGGAGGGTGAGAAGTGATCAGCACCTCAAGTCCCTCCTGACCAGTTTTGATGTAATCTTCTTGATCTGTATTTACCCAGATTTTCTATTCACCTTATGAAGTACCATTTAGTGTCATGCATAATTCCAAAATAACAGCTAGTAACATATAAGTCATATATTTTGAGTTAGGAAATTGTACACTACATCACTGAAAAAACACTTATTTAGGCACATTTCAGGAATGGGGTATTGTTTCCATTCTTACCAATTCTCCAATTGATCGTTACCTGTCCAGGGGAGGATGTAGATGTAGATTTCTGGTGCTCTCTGGTGATGGGGTGATGAATCTCCCAAGGGTGGTAGGTGGTAGTAATTCAAAATTCATTGCAGGGTCCTTGTGTTTTTGTATATTTTCTCTCAGGTTTTTAATTTATAGTTGTTTTTTTATTGGTTTCAAAAGCTTTATGCTGGCTGGATGTGATTTGATGTTCAGAAATGAATGCTACTATTCCCTCAAATAAGTGCACATATCAGTCCACTTGACAGAACTATAAACACTTTTAAGTTCGGTTAGAGTGTTTCTATTCTATCATTGGATTATGGAATGATGCAATGTAGTATGCTGAATCTTCATTCCACTTATAACAGTTATGTTAACAAAGAGCCTTAACATGAATATGTACCCTGGTCAGAGTGACACCATCTTGAAATCTATGATCAGTGGTGTCTATTACATAAGAAAGAGCACATGAACACTCTAACTTTTGAAATGTTGTGGTGTAATTTGATAATTTTTCTCTGAATGCTATTCAACATAATGTATATGTGGTAATTTTAAAATACATGATTTTTAAATGTACTGCGCCACTACTCTCAGCTCAATGAATCATGGCATGAGTGTTGCTAGCAGTTATGAGTTGTGCCTGTTTTAAGTAGCTTTTGCGCATGCAAGATTCATATGATGTAATTATGGGCCAAATATATATTTCCAACATGTACACTGGAAATCGTGCACAAATGACTTAAGACTTTTTCCATGCTCTATCAGTACAATTTAACATTAATGACACCAGGTGGCAGCTCGCTGCATTAGCAATCAATATTAATGCTTAGCTTGCATTTCTTAATACAGCAATAGCTGTAAATAGTGTGTTAATCCTGCCACCTTTAAACTTTGTCACAAGAAGGTAAAGCAAATGCTTGCAGAACTGCATATTTCAGTCTATCCATATTTCCTACCTAATGCAATTTAATTTCCACATTTCTTCATTCTTGCCTTAGAACACTGTAACTTAATGATGTACACTACAAACAACCACAATACTACCCTTTCTTTCATAAGACAACTTATGCATAAGTATCATCTTGTTGTTGTGAGTGGCTGCAGTTATATCAACTTGTTCTTAATCATAACTATTATGCAGCAGATGCTATTCACATTTCTAGAGCTGTCCAACTCTCAAACTTTTGTGAACACTCAGAATGTATACTCATGAGCCCCTACTTATTGTTATAAAAAACTTTCATCATTGTTTCAGCTTTTATGTTTGAAATAGCTAGAGTATTCATCAAGATATAAATCTGTTGATGCATGTCAAACACTAAGTAATTCCATTCCATTGTGGTGTGAATCAATGAGATTAATGTGCACAACATTAAACTGTTGATCTAGTTTCTCATACCTTCCTAATTGTGACTTAATATTATGATTTATTTGGTTTCTTTAACAGTCTACACACAGATTTTGCACATAGTGTTTAATCTTTTGTTTTAGATTTAGCAAGATAAATATTTATTACCCTAGCTAACCATGAAAAATGTTCAAAAAATTTACATTAAATTAGGAATGTATTTTCTAATTGTGGCACATCAGCTGCACATAAAAGAAGCAGACACTCTTGAATTTTAAAGATGAAATATAGTTTTTGAGTTCTTGGATTTCCTTGTCTTTAGCTATCTTTTCCTAATAAATAAATGTATATATTTTACTCTGGAAAGTGCAATAATACTTTGTTTCATTTGAACTACTGAATATCGCGTGATACGAACTGTAGATGTCTCAATTGCTGAAATGAAGCCTTTTTATAATTTTGTTTAAAATTATGTTTTTGTGAATTGTGATTTGCATATTTGTGAAGTCCCCCCCACCTAGAAAATACTTCAATTGCTTGATTGATAGCTAGATTTCCCAATAGCTGTCAAACATATGTAGTACAATTATTTTGTGTTTCGTTCAACTTTTGCAAAAAGAGTGCAATTAGTCTCCATTTCTATGTTGTATTGTTCCAGTTGCAAAACCAATAGCAATTTCTGATACATTTGTATGTAACCCTAGTAGTAGACAGGAAGTGAATAAAATACATTTACCAAGTATGATTTGCACCTTTCAAACATTGCTTTTGCCACCTCTGCCCAATTAATTAATGTTTTGTCCTTCCCTTAAGATAATAATGAAGAATGTTGAGTTGAGCAGATCTTTTCAGATAGCATCTGCAAGAAATGTTCATAGTTGATGTAGTCTTGAAGGTAGCTTGAAATCTAAGATTACTTTCACTTTTTCTGAGAGTGATTCAGTTCCTTTAAAGTTGCCCAGTAACCAAGGAATCCTAATTTTTTGCTCCAAAGACTACTTTGAGATGCTGATGTGTAGCCACATGTTGATAATCTATGCAACACCATTTTGAATGTGATATTCATTGATACTGAAAGAAGCACTTATGTCATTCAAAAAAAAAGAAATGCAGAATTTAATCCATGTAAAACTTCACTCATGAATGCTGCAATGTTGAGTGCATCTTGTAATACAACATTTATTACATTTTTTAAATAATAATAATAATGATGATGATGATAAAAATAATAATAATCACCGGAGCTGGTTTCATATTTGTAGCTGTTGCTACCCACTGACAAAACTGTTCATTGCGAGACATGAAATGGAATGCCAGCAGAAGTGAATGCTTTGACCATTTCTTTCATATTATCCTTTGAACTTTCCATACACTGCCAAACTTGAGGTGTAGTACTAGTATGTATGTTGCCAGGACTACCTAAGGTTGAGCAATGTCCATCACTCTGTTTCCGAGATCTATGTTTGAAACTTTCCACATGCTTTTGCACAATGGACTTCTTTTCAAAATTAATACATTCTGAACATAAGGTAGTAAATAAAAGTTTCCCCTTTTCAGCCACAAAATGATCTGTGGGAAACTCACAAACCCTTTGAATTGCATTTACGCAGTTTTTGGCATGCTGCTGTTCAACAGATATGAGCTGCTCTGATTCGGATTGTATACTGACAATAAAAAACGTTAAACTTTACCCACAAGAAGTTCATTGTTGAACTTCCTAACTTTCATTGTTGCTGGAAATAATGTTTAATTTTTGCATTGAATCTATTGTTGGAAATTAACTGCCTGCTTAAAATCTTAGAGTTATGCTTTATACTACTTATTGTGCTTTTTTGCTTTATTTTTTAAAATGATGCTTTATTGTGCTTTTAAAACGTATTTGTTCCTAACCCCAAAATCATGTTCTGGGTAGCAATCACAGAATCTAAAGCTCTTATGTTTATTATGCTTTTGGGTTGCATTAATTATTACATATTACATATAGCAAAATATAATAATTGTGCACTTAACATCTATTACAATCATATTAAATTTACACAAGTTAGATTGTATGTTTATGGCAATTTTGAGCTTCTTTGCTTCAGGTGTTTAAAAGTATGCTGCAAAAAGGAAGTATGCTATAAAATGGTATATTTTTAAAAATATCTTCTATGCTTTTAAAATATAACAGAAAGTTAAATTCTAGGTACAAGATAATGAACTAGAATGGGTTTTTTTTATAGTGTTTAAAGTCCACTTTTACTACATAGACACTGCAGAAGATGACACTGATGATACATGGAATGAAGATGGAACACTGGTGGAATGTGTTGCCTGGAAGCAAACTAGAACGGGTTTGTTATTTAATTTCTTGTAATCACCATATGAGCACTTCAAAGGGTTTCCAAATTATTGTTTTCATACTGAATTTTCAATAATAAGAGCTGTAGCTTTCCTAGCGGCTTAAATCTTTTAACTTCTCTCGGGCTTCCAGCCAAGTATAGATATGGTGAGGCACCAACGTTTCAGGAGCATACATTGTTCCCGTCTTCAGGGTTACTGAATGAATTGAACTGATGCGGTCTTCTTATATAGATATGTTTGTGGGTTCCGTGCAGGCTAATCAGCGTGCCGAGGCATGGCTGGTGAGGCAGAATGGAGCATGGATGTGAAAGAAAACATTGTGAGTCAGGAGACTCTTCTAAGTGTCTGATTTGTGTTTCTCTGCTGGCTTTTTTGCAGGTCTAAGGCCGGTTTCCAAGCATTGCTTAATTGTAGTCCAGAAACTCTGTTGAGATTACATCTTTCTGAGGTGATAGCCAGTGCTTCTTTTACCCTACATGACCAATATCCAGTCTTCTTGACAATAATTGTTGTGTTATCAAAGTCAGCCCTGTGGTCATTCATGTGGTGAATTTTCAAGTTTGTCGATGTGAACAAATCTATATTAATACTATAGAGAGAAAATACATATATGTACTTGCGTGTGTACAGTATATGCGCATGCATGTGCATATGTGAGTAGATGATGAGCACATGCATGGAAGCAATCTAAGAACTATTTAACCATTTTAATGATTTTTTTCACACAAGTCATGTGTAAGACAGGAGTTGGATAGGTAGAGTCAGACTGAAAAATTCAATACCAAAGCCGGGATTTGAGCCACATATGGCACTGATTTTTTTCATTCTGACTCTACCTATCCGACTCTTGTCCTATACATGGCTTGTGTGAAAAAAATAATTAAAATAACATTGATTGGCCATAATAGTTGGCTGTACTATGAATTCTGGGACTTGAAGTACTTATGACATTGTAAGTCGCCATTGGGGTTGTCATCTCAAAATAATTTGAGATCACCTTGTGGTTTACCGGGAAACATGCAAGTCAGTTGAGAAATTTAATGCTGTGTCAGCATGTTACATGGTCAGCTTAGCAGAGTTAACCAGCTAGATACCAGGAGATCTATGCCTCAAATCCTGGCTATGGCATTGAATTTTTCAGTCTCACTCCACCTATTTTACCACTGTTAATATTAACTTTTTTCATCATTGAAAAACCCTATTCCTTATGATGGATATGGACTACAAAACATCTTTTAATTTCAATTCATAAATTACTAACAGATAAAAACAGGATTTATTATCCAAGAATACAAACACTCTGGGGTTATAAAAGAACGTAAGTTTCTCCCTCAATAAGAAGATTTTGTTATTAGAGGTGGGGATATTTTTGTTTTACCCCTGTACACTTTTGTTCAGAGCATTCATTGTTTGGAAAATATTGGCAAGAAAAGCAATTTCAGTGTATCAATCAACAATCAGAACTAGGGCAATTATCATATTCACTTTCTTCACGAAGAAGGAATAGGAGAAGTTTGTTCTTTAAGTTCTTAAAATTTTGACACTAAGTAATCGCAAGACAATTACCTCATATTTGTGTGTATAAGCAGTTAAGTGTGTTTAGATTCCACTGCAGAGCATACATCTGAAAAAAACTTATGTTTTTAGAGTCTTTGCTTTTATAAAATGAACAACTTTTTACCAGGTACTTACTTGATTTAATACTTCTGCAAGTTCAGGAGCTCTATGGAGAAAATAATGTATAAAAATTATTTCCAGAGTTTATTTTGCTGAGCCAAAAATGGTGTTGTAGAACCTGTCATAGAGGGCATGCCATCTGTACAAATTTTTAAACAAGACTTCCATGAAAAACCTACTGATTAAAATAATGACACTAGATGAAATCTCTCTTCTCCTTTAGTTGTTGCAAGAG
This sequence comes from Hymenopus coronatus, assembly GCA_030762935.1. Lineage (NCBI taxonomy): Eukaryota > Metazoa > Arthropoda > Insecta > Mantodea > Hymenopodidae > Hymenopus > Hymenopus coronatus. Next base: position 139,720,140 of record CM060881.1, on the reverse strand, counting down.
CACTTTATAAAAAAGCTTTGATATGTTCATTCACATAACTTTCTCTAGTCATTCCAAATACAAACTATTATTATTCTTTTACCTTCAACATGCTAATTGAGATAAACATTTGCAGAATAAAATTGATCTTATTACTTGCTTCATTGTAAGTAGAAGGGAAATAAGGGAATATATTATGCTAAAGCAATAGTCAAATCTTTTAAAAGCTAGTCACTATGTTAAATAATTGAAGTTCAGTTTACTTTGCATGATCCTGTTTGAGAAAAGTTAGGCAGTTTAAAACTGAAACCAATAACAAGGAATATCTGTAGAACAGTCAACTCTACAAGAAACATGTATGTGACATAAATTATGTGTTTTAACAAGATCTACATTTTCTGTGTCAAATAAAGACTAAAACTTCCTTACTTAAAAGAAAACATACAAACAAATACTAACCCATTAGAACTATTTGATATTGAATGCTATCTACACTTAGCTGAAGAATTTACAAAATCTGGAATCTCTTTGTGTGTTCTGAAACAAATGACACTAGAAATAATAAATTTAAGATACCTATTAATGAATGGCTACATGTTTATACTGACGGTTCTAGCTTATCAAATAACAGTAGTACTGGTGCAGGTGCAATGTGCCCGCTCTTCTCTTTCTTCAAAAGATTAAGTTTAAATACTACAAATTTTGATGGGGAGATTTCGGCAATACTTCAGAGCTTACGAAACCTACTATACCATATAAATAAATTTGAAAAAGTTGTACTATTATCTGACTCTAAAGCAGCTATTATATCCATAACATCTGATGTAACACCTAATAACTTAAATATTGTTGAATGCCTCAAAATCATAAAACAACTAATGAATTTAAATAAAAGATTAATACTTCAATGGATACCAGCACATTGCAGAATACAGGGTAATGAAACAGCTGACTTTCTAGCCAAGAGAGGTAATAAAATTACAGCAAATTCATCTGATTCAATAAGTTATCACTCTATCAAAAGAATCATTATATCAACATATAATAACAGAATTAAAGAAGATAATGTATTGCAAACAAAAGGAAAACCATGGGAAAATTTATGTAATGACACGACCAGAATCACTACATTACCAAGAAAATCCTCTGTAGCAACTTTTAGACTCCTAACAGGCCATGACTGTCTCAATAAACATTTATTCAGGATTGGTATAGTGAAATCTCCTCTGTGTCCTTTCTATACACTTAAAGAAGGTATGGATGGAATCCATCTACTGCGCTGCCCAACCTTGAGTCCGCATGATAATATGACATCAAAATACTATACTGCAAGAGAGTGAATGGCTTCACTGCCAACTGCTCAACATTAGATACCAACCAACCAACATTTTCTGTGAATTAAGTTTTTGTCCGTCCCTCACGGTTTAAACATTATGCAAAATTCTTCTGGAATAATGAGGTCTTCAGAGGCTATTCCAAGAAAATTCAAAATATGCATTTTATTTGTTATATAAATATCTTCAATATACAGTATTTTTATCAAAATTGAGAGAGAGCCACTTTTGAGAAAAACAAACTTTTCAAACAATTTTCCAAGTAAATGGTAGTTTGTGGCATTTTTATGAAAATCTTTGTGCCACATCCTTGGAAAAGACTAAACATATGTTTGGTATTTGTCAACCTGTCGATTAATTACACTAAACAACACTTACTTGGGATTTTTGCTGGAACATCTTTCATAGGACTAAGTTTCCTTCATTTTCAACCGGACATTGACTAATTCGTTGAGCTGAAGCTGGTGATGTTGTAAGTGCTGTCTCCTCTGGTGGTGATTCAATGAACTTGCTAAACACATCCTTCTGTGGAAATTGAAAACCCTGTTTCTATTTTTTTACAATGAAGATGTGTTCCCATGTGGCCAGCTCTTGTTTTCCTGTTATGTGTTTTAGAAGTTTTGGTTCTGAATTTATATTGTGGTGTTTTGTCCAAAGGTGGGTGGCAACTGGCAACTGCTGATTTTTCCAATTGCTTTTGATTTATGTTTCTGAAATGCTCTTTGGATCTTGTTTCTAGATTTCTGTTTCTTTTTCCAATATAAATCTGATTACGATCATTGCATTCCACTTTGTATATGCCCCTATTCCTTTTTTATTATATTTTTTGAAACTTGTCAAATGCCCATGGGTGGTATATGAAATTCTTGAAGCTCATCTTTTGTTCTATTGCTGAGAGAGTGATTGTTGCTTTTACGAATTTCTTCTTTTTGGCTAATTTTATTTTTTTATCTACCAGGAATCTTGGGAAACCATTTTTGTTTGCAATTTCAATTATGTTATAGTATTCTGCCTTGTACTCATTTGTTAGAAGTGGCATTTTAACCAGTCTATGTGCTAGGCTATTGAAGATTTATGTGCCCTTGGATTATAACTATCGGCTTTTATATAATTGTCTGTCTGAGTAGGTTTCCGTAAATGCCAAAGTTTATTCTATTTTCATATTTGACTATTTTCAGATCTGTCCTCAGTGTGGCCAAGCACTGACTGTCCGCCATGTACTTGTAGAGTGTGCTTCTATAGCCTGATTATGAGCCACTGCTGGCCAGTACAAAAGAGATCTTTTGGACACACCAGAGCAGTTGATAAGGTTTTTAGCTTTTTATCTTCATTGCCTTTTAAAATAACAATCTAGTTTTATTTCAATTTTTATCGCTCTGGTACATTCCTGGAATGGTAGCTGCAGATTTTAGCCATCTTAGCATCTCAGGGCTGAAGCTTTTGTTTTAGTTATCCTTTTATCTTATTTGTTTTTAATAGTTTTTAGCCTGCCTATGATTTCCACCATGGGCAATTTTATTTGCTGGGCATTTTATTTGTCATTTTAGTCCTTATTATTGCATTTTATCTTTTTATTGCTCTTTTATTTTGGTTTTAGCATATCATGTTCTGATAGGGCGCTAATAACCATGTAGTTGTGCACCCCTAAACTTCAACCATCGCCATCATCATCATCACCATCATTTTCAGATCTAAAAATGGTAGCTGGTTATCTTTTTCTATTCCTACTGTGAATTTAATGCTTTTTTCTTGGATGTTTAAAAGTTTTAGGGCATCATCCATTTGCCTATTTAACATTATGGCAAAGATGTTCAGTTCCAAACAAGATTTTATTGCCAAACTTCAGAATTAGCAATGGGCAATCCACTCTCACTCATATTGGCAGATGTTTTCATGAGCACATTGAAAATCAGAATCACTAAAGGTTTGCCTTGGATGTTCAAAACTTGGTAGTGGTATGTGGATGACATCTTTGCCATAGTCATTGATTTTGCATTGTAAAATATTAGATAATTTAGCTGAGGAAGTATAAAGGAAGTATAAATGACAGTACTCAAAAAGGAAATGGAACTCAAAATCTTGAAGTGTAACATAAAAACCTCTAGAACAGACTCTGGTTTCACCATCCCTTTCTTGCATGTCATGAATAATTAATTGATTTGAAGAATTTATTATTAAATGCAGCATTCCTCTTAGAAGATTTCAAGAATAAAAGCTATAAATCTAGACAAAGTTTCAAAGAATACCTTGCATTGCTTAATTCCATCAACTGATCGCTTTAGTACAAGTTTAGCTTGTGAGTGTAATAGTGCACAAATAATGCTGATTCATACTTTACAAGAATTAATTGTTGCAACCCATTGTGTACTCCAACCCAAGAGGACTCCTCTTGCCCTAGGATCCATTCTGTTCCCTTCAATCGATCTCTCCATCTCATCTCTTTTACAAATTGGAGCATAGTCTGTTACTTAAAAAATTGTAGCATAGGTATGACAAACGTATTTGCATTGAATAGAAACATGTTAATGTAAGCAATGAAAAACTAGATATATTAGCACAAGAAGTAGCCTTCAGTAATGACAATTATGCCTACAACAAATGTTCAATATCAAGAATAAAGTCCGAATACAAAATGCAGACAATAAATGCATGGAATTGACAGTGGATAAATAGCAACAATGGCTCAATAACAAGAAACATAGTTTTTCCTGGTATACATAGTTGCCTAAAACGTAAAGTATTCTTCCCTGATTTTATACTTGCACAATTTGTTTCTGATCATAGGAAATTTGGTACATACATCTGACAGTTTCATACTATTATAGAAAAAGATTTCAACTTCTTTGCGGAAAGGGAAAAATAAAAGAATATTACTATTCAACTGTTCTTGGTTCATATACAGAAAACACTGCTTTAAACTTCATGAAAGTAATTCCAATAAAGACTTTACAAAATCAAAATTTAGTAGATGTAAGTATTTTGTACAAATTATTGACCACATTTATCGAACAATGTAAAATGTACCTATGAAATGAATTATTTTAATTGTGTTTAAATTATAAAAATATAAATCTAATATGTAACTTGTAAAATAGGGCTTATTTGTGGAATAAAAAAGATCTGTTACTGTTCATCCTCTGTACATGTCGTATCCAATTGATACATGTTTGATCTTTTCTTATTCCTTCGTTTGTTTTATAATCTCAGAGTATCCAGCCACTAATCTTAAAAATCTCATTTCTGCTGAATCAATTCTTACTTTCTCTAGCATGTATGTACAATTGAATAGACAAGGTATTGTATTCCACAAAAAATTGATATCAAGATTTAACCATAAATACATGTTTTGAGACCCCCTGAATGCAAACAAATTGAAACATATCATGAGTGTGTGAGCATGCGAGCACAGCTCAAAAATGAAAAGTTGGTTAAATATCAAACGTGATATTTATGTTCAGTATCTTCCAAAGATGAGACGCTACTGGAACATTTTTTTGAAAATTCTTATTTTCTCAAAATGGCTCTAACAATTATGATTAAAATGCCATATGTTTTAGATATTTTCATAACAAATGAAATGTTTATCTCAAATTTTCTGGAAATAGCCTCTGAAGACCTCTTCATTTTGGTTGACTTTTGTATAACTGGTAAACCGTAAGAGATAGACAAAAACTAACTGCATGGAAAATTAGATGTTGTTAAAACAGACAATTATGTGTATATGTACATATATATTTTTTGTAGAGTTGTAGAGATATTGGTTTTAGTTTTATGCTGATTAAACTTCTCAAATGGGATGACATCATTCTTTTGTCTCTCTTTAGTTTATTCTTAGAAAGCAAAGAGAACTGAATTTCTATTGTTTTACTTAGGAGACCAGCTTTTATAAGTTTGGACTACCGCTTTAGCCCAGTGCATTCCCTTATTTTCCCCTACTTACAAAGAGGCAAGAAATACCATCAATTCTGCTAATGTATAACTTGATTAGCATGATGTAGGTAAAAGAATAAACCTTTGTTAGAAATATTGTTTGTAGAAGAGCTAGAGAAAGTCATGTGAAAGCAACACATCAGATTTTTATTATATATTTTCTGATTAACACCCTTGTTTCCTTAAAATAATATAGCTATGGGCATTTTCTTATAAAACTAAATTTGCATTTCCCTTCAAAGAATGCTCTTCTATATATCATATCTCGTATATATATATATATATATATATATATATATATATATATATATATATATATATATATATATATAAGATTGAATTTATTCAGTTTTGTGACAACTCTCAATCATGCTTCCATTATAGTAGTAAATTTTGATCCTAAGTAATTAAATGCTGCCACATTCTGTATAGATTCCATATTGACCAGAATCTTCCTTCACTGTTAAAAGGGCCCTCTAAGGCATTTGTCTCCTGTCCGGATGTTGATTGCCTTCTGAAATTAAACTCATCTCATTCTTCCTCCAGGGGTGTGATGTACAATAATCCAACAGCTGCAGTGAGGGATATCCCTCCGCAGAAACTCAATGTTGCTTCTAATGTAGTGGTAAATTCTTATCCCAAGTAATTAAATGTGGCTATCTGTTGTATTGTTTCCTCATTATTCTTTCTTCTAATATAATGGTTAATTCTGATCCCAAGCAATTAAATGTGGCCACCTGCTGTATTGTTTCTTCATTGATGTTGTTTCTAATATAATTGGTAATTCTCATCCCAAGTAATTTAATGTGGTCACCTGTTGTATTGCTTCCTCATTAATCTTCTTCCAATATAATGGTTAATTCTGGTCCCATTATTACAGCAACACCAATTGCTGAACTATTTCGTCATTAACTCTAATATAGTGGTTAATTCTGATCCAGAGTAATTAAATATTTCAACTTATTGTTTCCTCATTAATTACATCTTCTAATACAATGGCTAATTTTGATCCCAGGTAATTAAATATTATCGACTGCTGTATTGTTCCTCATTAATTACAACTTTACTTCTATCATGCTCTTTTCGTTTAAACCTCAAAACGCCTTTTTATTTATAGATATTTTAAAATTGTAACTTTTGATTTTTTATTTAATGTGTAGGGCATCCTCTGATTCTACAAAAAGTATTTGGTCGCAATATAGTGCCAATTTTTCTCCTATGATATTACAATGCTTACTAAAAGTATTCTGCCAGCTGAAAATAAAACATTAAATAAAATTGCCTATAAGTGACATCCCTGTTTAGTTCCTTAATTTATACTTTCTCTAGGACTTATTTGCACCCAAAAATTTGATACCGAGATTTCCCGGAAGTATATGTTTTGAGACCCCCTGAATCTAAAGAAAGATGTTTTAGAAAAAGGTCAGTGTATGTCTGTCTGTCTGTCCTCTCTATATGTATGTCTGTGGATAACATAACTTAAAAACGAAAAGTTCTTTAAATACTAAGTTCAGTGTTTCCCAGAAGATTATTAAAGAAAATTCGCCTAACCCAAACTACCCTTTACATGGAAAAATTGTTGAACATTTATATTCTCAAAAATGGCTCAAATGATTAAAATACTGTATATTAAATATATTTATATGACAAATAAAATGTATATCTCGAATTTCCTGAGAATAGCCTTTAAAGTCCTCTTTGTTCTGAAAGACTTTTGCATAACTAGTGAATCGTAAAAGATAGATAAGCATTTACTACACATAAAATGTAGATCTCGTCAAAACACACAAATTATATGCTTTACACTTTTGTTCTGGAGTTAACTGTTTCCAAGATATACCTTAATATTCATTTCAATTTTAAAGTAATCTACTCTTCTCAGAGTTATAACTAATTCCCCGTGATTCATCAGAAACATTAAATTGCATCAAGAGTTTGGCATCCTGTCCATCAAACAATACATCAGATTTCTCTCAAATATCTTCTATTCCAAGTTACCTAGCATTTCAGGAGCACTGATGTACAAATTGGGAAAAAGAAGCCATCAACAGCCAAGACTGAAGAGAAAGTTACCTAAAGACATCTTATTATCGGACACCGAAATTGAATAAGACTGATTCAACCCAATTTGTAATAAATATACCTTCTTTTTTCATGTTAATATTGTGAAGAATACAGATTCATTTTTAACTCCTATTTTACAAACTTGTTAATATTATTTTTTTTTTATTTTAATTTTTGAGTTTACCTGAAATTTGTACTTCTAAGCTTGCTATAAACTTCATCATAGTCTTTACCAGCGTCACCGCAAGCCACATAACCGAGCACTCCTGAGGCGTTTAAGTCGAGAGGTCCGGACCCGACTACGCGAGTACAGGGTGCGAGTGTGGGAGGAGACGATGACCTGCTTGAGGCTCGAGGATGGCGACGTCTGGAGAATTGCCAAAGCTCTCCGACACCGCGGAGGTCAAATCACCTCCCCAATCCAAGCCACCCAAGGCCTGGCTTATGAACCCCGAACCAAAGCCGATGTGTTCGCTGACTACCTCGAAAGTACTATGAGGCCACGAGACGACCCCCAGGACGAAGACTTCTCGGACCGTGCTCGGCGGGAGGTGCGTCGATACCTTCGACGTCCCCTCGACGAGGCGGACCGACTTCCTGTCATCCGACCCAGTGAACTCCAAGGCGCTCTCCAGCGTCTCAACCCCAAAAAGGCAGCGGGTCCTGACGGTCTAACACCCGCCATGCTCCAATGCCTTCCCATCAAGGCGGTGCTCTTTCTAACCAAGGTTTTTAACATGTGCCTCACCTTGTGCCACTTTCCACGCGAGTGGAGGGAGACCCGGGTGATATGCATCTTGAAGCCGGGGAAAGACCCGATACACCCATCCAACTACCGATCCATCAGTCTCCTATCAGTTCTCTCGAAGGTTTTCGAGAGGCTAATACTAGTCCGCTTGTCCCCTCTTTTGGGCGACATTCAAGCCATCCCAGATCACCAGTTTGGTTCTCGTCCTGGGCATTCTACACCCCAGCAACTACTGAGAGTGGTGGTGGCCGCTGCCCTGGGCTTCCAGGAAAGAGCCTACACTGCTGCGGTGTCGCTGGACGTGGAGAAGGCCTTCTCTACGACCTGGCACGCGGGTCTGCTCCTCAAATTCATGTGACTGGAGCTCCCGACACACATCATACACCTACTACACTCATACCTCAAACACAGATATTTTGTAGTTTCAGTTGCGGGACACAGATCAACACCTATGCCAATAAGAGGCGGAGTCCTCGAAGGCTCTGTACTTTCCCCCACGCTCGTTAGCGTCTACATGGCCGACCTACCAACAGTGCAGCAAGTCAACATAGCCCAGTATGCTGATGACGTGCTGTTATACTGTACAAACAAACACCCACCCAGAGCCTTCAACCCCATTCAGAGACACCTCTGCCTCATCCAAGAGTGGTGCGAGCGTTGGCGAATGTCCATCAACCCGGAGAAAAGCCACGCTATTCTTTTCACCAAGCGCCGCTTTCCCGCAAACTTCTCCACATTCACGTACCTCAGACGAGGGATACAATGGACCAACACCATCACCTACTTGGGAGTGAAGCTTGACAGGGGCGTCACTTTCAGGGAGCACATCAGGGGGCTGTGGTGCCGGGGCAATGGAGCTGCGGCCTCACTGTACCCGATGCTGAAGTCCTCGATGACGGTTCCCCTTAAGTTGCGCCTCTTGAGGGCTCTCATATTCCCCTTGTTAATCTACGCCTGTGAGATCTGGGGCATGGCGGCAGACTCCAGTCTGCTGTTGCTTCAGCGGGTACAGAATAGGTGTCTTAGGGCTATCTATTCTGTGCCTCGAGGCTTTCCAACGAGACTCCTGCACGAAGCCTCTGGTCTACCATACCTGGAGGACGAGATTAGGCGTCGGGCAACAAAATTCAACGAAGGGTTACCATTCCATCGGAGCGCCCTCGTTAGGTCTCTTGGGGATTACGATCCCACAAACCGCCGCTTCAGGCGATACCGGCTTCCCCGCATGGCTTGCGGGCATCCCCGGTAACGAAGGAGCACCTCCAACAGCTGCTACGGCTGAAGCTCCTTATAATCCTCAAGAGTTGCTTGGATTCAAAATTAAAACAAACATTTTGATAAACACACACCAGCGGTGCACAAGGGCCGTTGCACCATCATAAGCAACCGTCGAGGGGCAACACTTGCCTCCTCCCGTCACTCCACAACCCCAACACTCACCCTCAACCCCAACACTCACCCGCCATCCTGCAAAACCCCACAATCCCGTCAGAACGTGGTTAAGTTCTCTCCGAGAGCAGGGACACGTCTATCACGCCTCGGGTTGCCCTCAGCCTGCCAATTGCTCTGGTCTGGTCATCGTAGTCATTGTTACTTCTTTTAACCTCTATACTTTTCAGACAATATACATATGTTAATATTAATGTTATTTTATGTTTAATTATAAATGGCCTGTATAGCTTTTAGCTGGTCAGTCAAAATAAATAATTAAAAAAAAAAAAAAAAAGAGAGAGGAAGTTGCCCGTGTTTCTTTTGTTTTATTTCTAGCTAAGGAAAAAAGCGAATTTCAATGACAATAGCATAGCGACAGCTTTTAAAACTTTGACTATCATGTTAGCATAGTGCATTCTTTTAGTTTACTTCTATTTATAAGCAGCTAAGTAATACCATTATTCTGGTAATGCTTTTCTCGATTAGCATGGGGTGGAAAGAAGAATCTTAAGAAGTTTGATTGTATAGAACAGTTGAAGAAAGTCATGTGAGTGTAACACATCATACTGTTTTAATGTGCTATTGCTAATAGTATTAATTGCATAAATTTTGATGGTAGTTCTTACTTACATTTCTTTTGTTGTGTCTATTGAATTTACTGGCACTCTCATTATATCCTATAACACGGGGCGCCGGTGCTGAGTGGTTAGACCGCTCGCCTCCTACCAATCCCAAGCGTCAGTATGTGGGATTTGTGGTGGACTAAGCAGCGTCTGGGCGGGTTTTCTCCAGGCTCTCCGTTTCCCCCGCATCTCATTCCACCAATTGCTCTACATTGCCTCTCCTATCATCATTTCGCTTGTATTTCGTATCATCCACTTCCTCACACTCATACTTGGCTAAGAGCCGACCGCTTGTTCCAGGTTCTCAATTCCGTGGTTTCGTGGCGTTGGCTCCCTGACAGACTTCTGTCCCCTAGGCAACCGCTTGGAAGTCATTGTTGGGTCTCAAGGTAGGCCGGCTACCAAACGAAAACGTACCAATATACACAATCAAAAGCTTTTTCGTAACCTAAAATAATATGTGTATTCCCAGATTATTTGCTCTCGTCGTTTTCTAATATTTATCGTAGGGTATGAATAGAATTAATACATAATCATCCTTTTTGAAATTCATTTTGGTTTTCCAAGAGTAAGATATCTAGTATAACATTTGGTTGCTGGTTAATATTTAGTTATTTAACTCCTCTATAGTTGTAAGACAACATCGGCTATATATTCATACCTATTATTATAAATATTCCTCTCTTTAGAGCTCGTTAATACTATCCTAAAATTTTATCCATTCATCTTCTGTTGATATATTTATCATTGTTGTATCCTCTTGCTTGTTCAATACTTCAATAATTTTATAGGCCATTGTTTGTGCAACATTGTTTCTTAAATTTATAGGCCATCGTTTCTATATTGGAAATATAACAATCTCAAAAATCTCTATCGTAGCTTCCTAGTTTCATTCTTTACTTTTGCACTTATCTTTTTATATTTCATACGATTTTAGTTGCTGTTTAATTACAAATATATGTTGTAAGTTTGTTTCCTTTCGTTTTTAGATGCTTTATTTCATTACAATTCGGGAACCCTGTTTTTCTGACATTTTTATGACTTTCTCAGTGCTTCGAAAGCTGGCTTATAAATTATACTTTTAAAATGGGCAAATATATGCTTAGTGTTATTAATTCATCCGAAAAGTATAAATGTTAGTCCTATTTCAAGATTATGTGTAGCAAAAGAGCTCTACTATCGCAATTAGCATGCAGTTTATTCCAGTACAAAATCCTTATACAGGTATCATGGAGAACTTACTCATTTTATTAAATAGTGTCCATATTTTTGGAAGATTAATTGTGATTATTAATAATGATCCAAAAGGATGTCACATGCTCTAAATACAAGTGTATCTTTTACAAATGGTACCATTTTTCTATTGATTTCTATTTTCTGTTGAATCGTTTGTTTAATTAATCATGTTCATCATATGTTAAAACAAGTTTATTTTAGTAACTAATTGTCCAACTTTCGAATCTTTAAACCTGTAAGCAGTTATCTACAATAAAGGAATTCCTTCTCTCGCCGACTTACCATACGCGGTAGAAAAAGCAATAAAGCTACTAAAAACCTAATGTAGTTTTACAAAGTTATATATATATATATATATATATATATATATATATATATATATATATACACACACACACAAAAACATTTAAACGGCAGAAATGGAATTTCTGAGAACAGAAATTGCATGGATGTAACTGTAAATCAGCAGATCTAGGAAGTTCGTATCGATTTTCTTATGCAGAGTAGCTCCTACAGGGTTGGCAATACCATGCGACGCTATTTGTGCGAGCAAAGGTCAACGTAGAGTGCAACCCATTACTGCAAAACCGATATCACTGCATAACACAGAACCACTTCGGTGGGAAGGTGTTCGAATAATATCTTGTTCTGCTAAAATGTGAGCAACATTAATTTGTTTTACAATCATGGTGAGTTTTCTAGCAGTGTACTTATTCATGTAATTATTTAGAAACCGATGGCAGTTCTGGTAAACAAACTGTCAAACGTCTAGTAAAAAAACAGCTTCACAGAAACATATTATTGATTGCAAATTTGTTCAGAATGTTACCCACAACTATCACATTGTTACAGTCCAAAGGTGAACTGAATCTGTGCGCCATGTTAACTGTCAAGGCAGATCTACTAATCCACGAACATCCTACCTGAAATAAAGAGGAAAATTAAAAGTGTAACTGAAAGGAATGGAGAGTTCAGAGTGATGTATCGCATACAAACTACGCTTTTAGATCCCAACAAATGCTGTTTGCTTGGTGATACTGATAAGAAACTGATAAAATATTTCAAATATGCCCCGATCACATCATGCGAAGTGGAACGAACCATTTCGCATTACAAATCTTGTTTGTCGGAACGTAGAATGAGATTTGCATTTGAAAGGCTTCAGAAGTGCATACAGTTTTCAGTGATACGGCTGCAGATGAATAAAGATTTAGTTTAATTCCTGCTTTCGTTTTTACCTGGCAAGAGTCTTGAGATATTTAAGAACTTCATTTTATTATTTGGATATTATTTAACATTCAATCAGTAAATATTTCAGTCCGTGTTATAATTGCTTGGGTGTTTTCATTATGGTCATATATAGAAATCAGTTAGAGTCACCCTTATATCTGTAATAATTTGTATGTTTTACATGATTATCTAAATAGGTGTCATTTTTTTTTTTTTCTGAAAACAGTTCTGTTTACTAGACATAAGGTTTGTTTACCTCAATGACTTAGCAAGGTGGTCGGTCGCAAACTAAATGAGGAAGGCGAACTGTACAACTTCCTAGCTCTGCTCCTCAGAAATGGAACTATGATACAAATTAAACTTTTCACTTTTAACTAAATAATAACTCGAAACACGTTAGAATGACATAAACACTTTTGAGGATAAACCCGGCAAGAACAATACACCCTAAAGGAATTCCGGGTAGTGGACGACCTCGACGTAGATGGCAAGGTCACCTCTGAGATGAAATGAGCCTATTCGCCCACCTTGTAAATGATGAAATGTACTTATCTAAAATGCAACTAACCAGGTAATGCAATAATTCTGCTCAACTCAAGTTCCATGACGCCATATTCTGACCACCTCTAACCTGATCAGAGAACTTTTAGCTCACGAGTTTGTTACTATATGCACAGTCATGGTGACGAAGGACCAAATATTGGACAAAATCACGACTTGCTGACGTGTAAATAGCGAAATTGGTCCGGGGACTTTTTTTTTTTTTTCAAGGTGTGCGAGATCCTTTTTTTTTTTTTTTTTCTAAGTTTAACAACCTTTAACCTGGTTGGTCATATCGGATGATGAATGAAATTGGTGAAATGATGCTCAAATGATCTCGGGGTTCATGGAGCTTAAAGTTACTCGACATTTGTCTTCTCAGGATAAGGGAAAACCCCGAAAAAACCTTATCCGCGTAACTCACCCTAAGCGAGATTCTAACTCACGACCTGTTGAATGTGAAGCATACACGCTACCACCACACTACCCAGGCGGGCTTTACTGCTAAAGGAAGCTATGCTAAGGATTTTCGTGTCCGAAAAATCTATCTCTCACCGTGATTGAACCCGTAATCTTGGGTATTACGGGTTAATATGGTATAGCACCACGGAGGATGAAAATTCGATATGGAATACTTATAGTATTTCAAAAGTGATTCCAAATGTTGGAGAATCGTAAATATTATATTTTGGCTAGGAGAAAAACAGCAACTTGTTCGCAGAACTACTGACTCTCGAACATGTCAAAGTTGTTTTTATTTCTTTCTCTACACGTACTATGTACATAGTGTATAGAGAAGATATTGTATTGCACACAAAAATTCGATTCCGAGATTTCACCGGAAATATATATTTTAGGGTCCCCTGTATCCATAAAAAGTATTTTCAGAAAAAGGTCCGTGTGTCTGTGAATACCATAACACAAAAACGAAAAGTCAGTAAAATACCAAACTTGGTATTTAAGTTTAGTATCTTCCAGGTATGCGACACGAAGATTTTGAGAAAAATCGCCCCCAAACTATTCTTTACATGACACTTTTTTCGAAAATTTTGATTTTCTCAAAAATGGCTCTAACGATTTTGATTAAAATATTGTATACTAAAAATACTTACCTGATAAATAAAATGTATATCTTGAATTTTCTGGGAGTAGCTTTTGAAGACTACTTTATTCTGGATGAATTTTACGGAATTTTGCTTAACTACTAAACCGTAAGAGATGGACAAAACCTTAACGCACAAAAATATAGAGCACGTTAAAACACACAATTTATTTTACATTTTTTTCGTGGAGTTGATCATTTTTTAGATATTCCTTGTTTTTAGTTTCAGTTTTGAAAAAATTATACTTTTCTCATACAAGAATTTGTCAACTCCTGTCCATACAAACAAAAGAACTTCAGTCACATAGCAACCAGCTTTTGACTATCATTTTAATCTATGATGCTCCCTTCTACTTTCGCAAGTACTATTTCTGCTAATTTTTCTTAATTAGCACGAAGAAAATAGAAGCATAATCTTTTTAATAATAATTTGTTGCAGAAATGTAGAGAAAGTCATGTGAATTGAAAGCATCAGATTTTTTTTTTTTTTTAATTTTGATGTATATTATTCATTGGAGTCAATGCACTACTTTTAATATAAAGTGTAGTTTTGGGTATAGGATATTAATAATTTAATAATGGGTGCTTCTTGGAAAATTAAATGTTTTTCATACTATATTTTTCAGAAAAAATTGTAATGTCACGCAAAATATTATCTTTGATTGTAAAGAACTATATTCAATAAAAAAAAAATGGAATGCTCAAATGTCACCTGAAGTTTCACAATTGAGTTGATTATAATTATTTTGAATTTGGTATTTTGCTACATTTATAATGAACAAATGTGCAATAAAGTTTCAATTAAAATAGGTGACATTTGTAGAAATAACTGTTTCAGTACTGAGTACGTTAAAGCGACAGCCACTCTATACATGTTTAGAACTGATAAAGTCGATTTGCTTTATAGCAGCAGTGGGCCAGATATACCCTAAAACTTCATTAGGGACTTGCAACTTTAGAAGCCTCATTGCATACTAGCTAATCACGTATTAATTAAAAACACAAATATAGTTGTTCAGTAAAAGCAACAACCAAGATATATTTATTCAGTGATTTATGTTTGTCTTTGCATAAAACCGTTAAATGGGGAGCTGACTGTGCAACCTTCGTTTTACCGTTCTTGCTTATCAGCGGGGATGATCGGGTCGCCCTTGCCAATTCACTGGTTGGCTTTAAATTGAAATAGCCCCGTTGAGTTTTGCAGACCTTTTAATGCACAAAGGGAATCTGCAAACGTCAAATACGGGCAGTTTGGCTACCTGGAATAATATGGCTTTCAGTGAGACTTTTGATACATCATGTTAAAGTAATCTATGGGATAAGGCTGACATGTTTGAGGGATAAAAGTGGAAACAAAGACAGACTTAACTTGTGTTATTTTTTTTACAAATGTTATAACATTTTATTATTTATATTATGTACAATTATTTATAATCTTACTTACAATAATACAAATTATATAAGTAATATTTTATAATATGAAACAAACTACAAGTTACAAGCAGAATGTTTGTTTTATAACCACTTTGTTTATAGGTACAAATATTACAAATCTTTTTTCGCTTCTAAGTGTTCTTCTTATTAGAAGACCATTTACTAATGGTATACAGGGTGTTTCAAAACGCCACCAACGAAGATGTGGAGCTTGTTGGTCACACCGTACGTGATACGTTAATATAATTTTCAACTCCAAATTCGGCACATTCAAAAACTGCCATAAAATCACCATGGATTAGGCAGTCATACATAACCAAATGCCACGGGCCTGGTCCACTCCAAGAGAGATGCCGGTTGGTCCCAGTCGCGTGGTTTGATAGACACGCCGGCGCGGCACAGGTCACCTTAGTAATGGAAAACGTAGCATGTGGGTTTTGTTATGCGTTTCGTATAACATGTACTGAGGTTGTTTACGTGGCGTATGGCAACCGTTGCTCCTTCGCTGCCTAATTCCAAATGCGTGCGACTTTTAAACACACAAAACTTTAAATAGAAGAGTTTGAAAGTTGCGACATCAAGTTTCGGAGAAGTCAAAGTGTAAGCTAATCGATTGCTATCTTCGTCTGGTGTCTTTTTGAAACAGCCTGTATAAAGAAGTTTCTATTATCGAAACTATTATTCGATAGCTCAGTTATCTAACTTAAAATATGTGTAAACATTCTTGTTATTCTTTAATAATGCAGAGAATGCAATGTTGTGTTCTCAAATGCTCTACACAGCTAAACTCTAAGGCATGTACAGTGCTCAAAAGTGACTAGATATTTGCAAGGAAATACGATACGACACATTCCTGTAGCTTGCTTTCAGCTCTCAGAACCGAGTTTGATACCTATCTCTTAGTAACGGCGCACTTCCAACAACAAGACTGGTTGATGCTATCCCAGCCACATTCGTTCTGAAAAGTTGCTAATGTGGTGTCCAGAATTGAACTGTTGGACTTCGAGTCAGAGGCGCTGACTGCAAGACCATGGATGAATCTGGAGCCCTGCTAAATTGCATTTATCAGCATTTCTTCTTCTTCCTATTCTTTTTTTTTTTTTTTTTTTATTTTGGCTATCTCTACCTATTGCAGGTCCAAAAATCGTATTATACGATCTTGTTTGGGATGTTTCTCCCCATTCCAACCTCTTGGTCTAGAGTTTTAAGATATTTTGAGAACTGTTTTCATCCGTAATGCTGAAGCAATTTGCGTTCGTATATATTATAATTATCTACGTTTTTGGCGTTATTAACAACTTATTTAAAAACGAAATCTTCATATTTAATAAAATTATCAGCAGAGTAACATCCATTGGCAAATTACAAATGTGTGAGATGTGGTTGAATGGTTGTTGTCTTTGTTGATATTATTATTATTATTATTGTTACTACTATTTTTGGCTTCAGATCTTAAGTCACCTTAGCTTTTTTATCAATAATCATGCAACATAACTTTTGTATAACTTTGGTATGTATAATTACAAAATACAAACAATATTTGCATGCATTGTGGTAGTATCTATCAAATGAATGGCCAGGGTTACGTTTTAAGACATAAACAACTGTAATTTTTCTTAGCAATTTTCAAGTAGGTAAAAAACAAAAACCTGGAGTTAATAAATTTATGAATGAGTAACTTACAGTTCATTATCTTTTTATAAGTTTCTGGAACCACAGAAGAATGATTATTTTTGAACATTTTGTATTAATAATTGGAATTTCTAAAATAGTTTATTGGAAGTTTATTTTTGAACGTTTTGTATTTATAACTATAATTTCTAACATGGTTTATTGGAAGTTTTTGTAAAAATGTTAGGCTGCATTAGCAGCTAAGATCACTATGAGATGTCCGATTCATGCATTTTTAGAATAATTTATGTCAAATTAGCGCTTAAGTACATAAATAAGTTAGTCACAACCAATAAAATTTACACTAACGTCAAAATGCACCTATTAAATCAATTTCTTAAGGGGACAACGTATTCTTAAACGGTAAAATATAACATTTTTTGTTTTAGACACTAATAAAACCTCCATTATTTCCAGTTTCAGAAAATGTATACTTTTGGAGGATTAAGAAGACTTTAATCAATCTAAGCATAATTTAAATGCCAGTCTGCATTTCTTTAAAACCGTTATGCAATGTCCCTTTTTAGTACATTTGTATCTTTAAATTCATTTTTCACAAAACAGCATTTTTGGATACTTATGTACCTTTTTCTCAGAAAGTAAGAGAGCTGGAAAGCTGACATTTTCCGCAAATATATACAATACATAGTTGAACTTTCTGAACCACAATCGTGATATTATAGTATATATTGATCATTTTAAGAAAGAAACAACATTGCAAATTTTCCGCATTTTTACTTTTTTTAATTTGCAAAGATATTTATTTTTTAATTGTTATTGAAGTTGTATCATAGCTAAATAATTGATATTCAGAAGATAGTTGATTATACTAAGAACAAGCTTGCAAAAGTGTGATTATGGATTGCAAGCAGTATCAGAGAAAAAGGTACATGAATTCACATGTTTTAAGACTAAATTTTATTACTTTTCTGCTGAATGAAATATTTTTATAGACTCAACCACATAAGCTATTAATGCAAACAACCACTTGAAGTAATTGTTATTATTTATAGAATAATTTGTACAAATTTATGGAAAAACAATTGAATTCTTTAAGAGCAGTGGTAATTTAACTCAATTAAGGTGTAATTTCCATATGTTCAGACTACCTCGTCCCTTAACAGCTGCAGCGATTCATTTCTTTCTTCTTTCTTCACAACTTCGTTTGTCATGGTAGCTCCATACCACTTTTCAGAAGCGCCCTAATGTTTTGGAAGCTTCTTGCCATCTTTACCAGCGGAGTACATGGAGAATGGACTCATGCCATATCCCATACCTCCACCGAAAGGCATTCCCATACCAAATCCGAAAGGGAACCTTCCTCCTCCATAGAATCCTGGATACATCCCGCCAAAGGAACCCGTGTATGAGTTGGCATAGCTCAACATATGGGGTTTCGCCTTTCCACTGTCATCTCCTTGAACGTGGAACTCCAGGCAGCCGAAGAAAAAGACCATTGAAAGCAGGACCTGAAAAACAAGGTGGATAAAATATAACTGCATGCGATTCTTGGACAGGTGCGTGGTACTTGGTGTGGCAAATTTCTGCACGTTTTTCTTGCATATCATAAACAAACAGACAATTCTTAGCACTTGATTCATTATGTGTTTAAATTTTCTCTTTCAAGCATCCATTTCAAGGTTCTTCTCTAGGCGGTGCTCAAAATTGTTAAACAAAGACAAGCTAAGGAGAAATAAAGGAAAATAAAGCAGTTAATTTATACAGTAGAAGCATACATGTTAGAAATTTCTCGTGGCAAATTTTGTTGTAAACATATTATTTTAATTATCGTTTTTACGCCAATAGTCGCTGAACCATAGCCTATTAAACGTATTACTTTCTCTACAAATACTATGTAGATAATGTATAGAGAAAGTATTGCAGTCCATCCAAATATTTGACACAGATTTCACTGGAAATACACGTTTTAGAGTCCCCTGTATCCAAAAGAAACACTTTTAGAAAAAGGTCACAGTGTGTGCTAGTGGGTGTGTGTCCGTGTGTCTGTGAACCCGATAACTCAAAAACGAAAAGTCGGTAAAATACCAAACTTGGTATTTAAGTTTGGTATCTTTTAAGGATGCGATACGAAGATTGAGAACCCCCCCCCACACCTAACTACACTTCTTTACTTGGAAAAAAAAAATCGAAAATTTGGATTTTTTCAAAAATGGATTAAAATATCGTGTATTAAAGATATTTACATGCCAAATGAAATGTATACTTTAAACTTACTGGGAATAGCCTCTGAAGATATTTTTATCCTGGGCAAATTTTACGAAATTTTTCATAACTGGTAAATGGTAAGAGATAGACAAAAACTTCTTAATAGAACATATAGAACTCGTTAAAAAGCACAATTTATGTTACATACATTTTTTTCGTGGAGTAGATCGTTTTTAAGATATTCCTTGTTATTGGTTTCAGTTTTAAAATACTTATACTTTTCTCGTACGGGAATTTGTCAACTCCTGTCCACCCAAGGGAACTTAATCACATAGCAACCAGCTTTTGACTACTACTTCAGCCGATGGTAGTCCCTAATTTTTCTTCTACTTACATGGAAACAAGTAATAATTGTGTTAATTTTTACTTTCTCTAGCCCCATATGTACATTGTACAAAGGGATAGAGAAGTATTGTATTACACCCAAAAATTCGATACGGAGATTTCACCAGAAATACATGTTTTTGGACCCCCTGTATAAAAAAAAGGCATTTTGAGAAAAAGGTCCGTGTATGTGTATGTGTGTGTGAACACGATAACTCAAAAACGAAAAGTAGCTAAAATTCCAAACTTGGTATTTATGTTTAGTATCTTCCAGGGATGCGACACGAAGATTTTGAGAAAAATTCCCCCACCCCAAACTATCCTTTACATGAAATTTTCTTGAAAATTTTGTTTTCTTAAAAATGGCTCTAACGATTTTGATTAAAATATCATATTAAAGATATTTACCTAACAAATAAAATATATATCTTGAATTTTCTGGAAATAGCCTCTGAAGACTATTCTGGGTCAATTTTACGGAATTTTGCTTACTAACTACTAAACAGTAAGAGATGGACAAAAACTTACCACAAAACAAATGTAGAGCACTTTAAAACACACAATTTATTTACACACTTTTTTTTGTGGAGTTGATTGTTCTTGAGATATTCCTTGTTTTTGGTTTCAGCTATAAAAACATGCTTTTCTCATACAGACTTTCTGAACTCGTGTCCATACAAACAAAGGAATTTCAGTCACATAGCAAGCAGCTTTTGACTATCACTTTAACCTATGGTAGTCCCTTATTTCACTTCTACTTACAAGGAAACAAGTAATAAGACTATTTCTGCTAATTTTTTCTGATAAGCGTGAAGTAAATAGAAGTATACGCTTTTTAAGAATAACTTGTTGCAGGGATATAGAGAAATTCATGTGAATGGTACACATCAGATTTTTCTCGATTAGCTGCAGTAAATAGAAACATAAGCTTTTTAACAATAATTTGTTGCAGAAATGTAGACAAAGTCGTATGAACAGAGCACTTAAGGTTTTTTAAAGTAACAGCGAAAGGTAATATAATTAGTTTGAGAGGTATGAGGGATTCATTAGGGGTTATTATGTCCCTATTATGATAACTACATGTTTATTTTGATAACTAAGCTCAAGACAATTCATGTGACTTTTTCTGTAGCGGCACTAGTTCAAAAAATCTATTAAAAGCCGGTTGCCATGTGGATGAAATCCATTTCTTTGCAGGGCCAGGAGCATACAACTTTCCGTGTGAGAAAAGTTTAAATAACAAGGAATATCTCAGAAATAGTCAACTCCACGTAAAAAAATTATATAACATGAATTGTATGTTTTAACGTGATCTACATTTTTTGTGAAGTAAGCTTTTGTCTATCTCTTACGGTTTACCAGTTACAAATAATTCGTTCAGAACAAAGAGGTCTTTAAGACTATTTTCAGGAAACTCAAAATATACATTTTACATGCCATTAAATATCTTTAATATACGGTATTTTATTCTATATCATTAGAGCAATTTTTGAGAAATTCAAAATTTTCGAAATTAGTTCTATGTAAAGAATAGTTTGGCGTGGAAGGATTTTTCTCTAAATCTTCATGTCACATCCTTGGAAAATACTAAATTCAAATACCAAATTTGGTGTTTTGCCGACTTTTCGGTTTTGAGTTAAAGTGTTCAGAGACACAGACACACACTCATTTTTTTTTCTGAAAATACTTTTTCTTTAATACAGGAGACCCTAAAACATGTATATCCAGTGAAATCTTGAATATTTGGGTGGAATGCAATACCTTCTCTATACAGTATGTACCTAGAACGTGTAGAGAAAGTAAACATCTAATGTCTTCCATTCACATGACTTTCTCTACATCTCTAGAATATTGTGAAAGCTGAATGTTAATCCAGAACAAATTGGCAGAAATAGTCTAATTACTTGCTTCTATGTAAATAGGAAAGAAATAAGGAAGTACCATAGGCTAAATCGGTAGTCAAATCTTTTAAGAGCTGGTTTCTATGTGAATCAAGTACTTTTGCTTGTATGGACAGAAGCTGACAAATTCCCGTATGAAAAAAGTATAAGTATTTTAAAGCTGAAAACAATAACATGGAATATCTCGAAAACGATCTACTCCATGAAAAAAATGTATATAACATAAATTGTATGTTTTAACAAGCTTATATTAAAATAAGAACTGAAGTTTTCCTGGCAATGTATTAAGTCTTGAAGACGAAGAAGATGCACTTCTTCGAAACGTTGGTGTCAAGCCAAGTTTTTACCTGGCTAGAAGCCCGAGAAGATTTTGAATGAAGCTTATATTATTGTGGTAAGCTTTTGTCTGTCTCTTACGGTTTACCAGTTATGCAAAATTCCGCAAAATCCATCCAGAATCATGTCTTCAGAGGTCATTCTCAGAAAATTGAAGATATACATTTTATTTGCTATTTAAATATCTTAAATATAATAAATGTTAATCAAAGTCGTTAGAGCCATTTTTAATAAAATCAAAATTTTTGAAAATTTTTCCATGTAAGGGATAGTTGGGGTGGGGGGATTTTCTTGAAATTCTTCGTGTCGCGTCCTTGGAAGATACTGAACTTAAATACCAAGTTTGGTATTTAATAGACTTTTCGTTTTTGAGCTATGCTGCCCACAGGCACACACACACACACACACACACACACACACACACACACAGACACACACACACGCTGACAGACATATACACGGACATTTTTCTAAAAATTCTTTTTTTGGCCTCAAAACATATTTTCGGTGAAATCTCGGTATCCACTTTTTGGGTGCAATGCAATACCTTATCTATACACTATGAACATATAGTATGTGTAGAGAAAGTAAAAAGGCCGTATTGTTGAAGTACAAGATCTGGGTTGTTTAAGGATAAAAGCTTAAATGTTTGTCACTTTTTTTCTTTCTCAATGCGTACTATGTACATAGTGTATAGAGAAGGTATTGCACTCCACCCAAAAATTTGATACCAAGATTTTACCGAAAATATATGTTTTACGGTCACGTGTATGAAAAAAAAATCATTTTCATAAAAAGGTCCGTGTATGTGTATGTGTCCGTGTGTCTGTGAACACGATAACTCAAAAACGAAAAGTAGCTAAAATACCAAACTTGATATTTAAGTTTAGTATGTTCCAGGGATGCGACATGAAGATTTTGAGAAAAATGTCCCTACCTCAAACTACCCTTTACATGGAACTTTTTTCGAACATTTTCAAAATGGCTCTAACGACTTCGATTAAAATATAGTATATTAAAGATATATAAAATGTATATCTTGAATTTTCTGGGAATAGCCTCTGAAGACTACTTTATTCTGGATGAATTTTACGGAATTTTGCATAACTGCTAAACCGTAAGAGATGGACAAAAACTTGCCACACAAAAAATGTAGAGCAGGTTATAACACACAATGCGTGTTGATCGTTTTTGAGATATTCCTTGTTTTTGGGTTCAGCTTTGAATAACTTATACTTTTCTCATGCAGGAATTTGTCAACTCCTGTCCATACAAACAAAGGAACTTCAGTCACATAGCAACCGGCTTTTGACTGTCACTTTAACCCATGGTAGTCCCGTATTTCGCTTCTACTTACAAGGAAGCAAGTAATAAGAAAATTTCTGCCAATTTTTGCTCCATTAGATGAAGTAAGTAGAATAATTTGTTGCAGTGATATAGAGAAAGGCATGTGAATGGTACACATCAGATTTTTTACAGATGCCTCACCTTAATTTTTGTGCCAATATGCCTCATATCAATGAGTGACTTCAAAGCTAAGTAACTTAGAACCTAACATATACTCACTGTTTTACGAAGCATGTTTCTTATGGATCCGGATTGCTCTATGGGTGACAATGTCAAACTTAACTAAAACTCCTGGCATTGCCCTTCATATTTATACTAGTCGTAACCATTTGTTGAAACACGGAAGGTGTACTTGGAAACAAATGACTAAACATGACGCCGTTATTTTTTTCACGGCTAGTTTTATCACTTACTACCAGACTACAATAGTCAGGTTTTTGAACCTCGAGTGCTACTATTTGTTTACGGAAATGCGATAAACACCTTCTGACATATTGGCGGGAAGGGAAAAATGAATCATCGAGGTGTTTATGGGTCCTCAACTAATATGGTGATTAACGCCATTATAAAAACAAAATTAAAAAATCTGATGTGTTACACTCACATGTCTTTCTCTAGCTGTTCTACAAACTTCATAATAAGATTCTTCTTCTTTCTGCACCTTGCTAATCGAGGTACTCATTAGCACAATGTTCTTATTATTTAGTTCCTTATAAGTAGGAAAAAATAAGGGAATACACTAGGCTAAACCAATAGTTAAATGTTTTAAAAGCTGTCGTTGTGCGATTGTTATTACAAATCGCTTCTTTTCTTGGCCAGGAGTAGAACAAAAGAAAAACGGACACTCCCGTCTGAGAAAAGTATAAGTACTTCACAACTGAAACTAATAACAATGAATACCTTAAAAACGGTAAGCTCCACGAGAAAAATGTATATGACATAACTTGTGTATTTTAACAAGACCTAAAGTTTTTGCATAGTAAGTTGTTGACTATCTCTTACGGTTTACTAGTTATGCCAAATTAAGCAAAATTCATCCAGACTAAACAGGTCTTCAGAAGCTATTCCCAGAAAATTCAAGATATACATTTTATTTGTTAGGTAAATATCTTTAATATATAATATTTTAATCAAAATCGTTAGAGTCATTTTTAAGAAAATCAAAATTATCTAAAAAAAGTTCCAAGTAAAGGGTAGTTTGGGGTGGGGGGATTTTTCTCAAAATCTTTGTGTCGCATCCCTGGAAGATACTAAACTAAAATACCAAGTTTGGTATTTCACTGACTTTTCGTTTTTGAGTTATCTTGTTCATAGACACACGGACACACACACACACATACGCACGGACCTTTTTCTGAAAATGATATTTTAGGTTTCAGGGGGACCCTAAAACATATACTTCCAGAGAAATCTCGGTATCTACATAGTACATGTAGAGAAAGTAAAAATCTGATGTGTTCATTCACATGACTTTCTCCGCATCTCTATAACAGATTATTCTTGTGTCTACTTCATGCTAATCGAGATAAAAATTAGCAGCAGTTATGGTCTTATTACTTGCTTCCTTCCAACTAGAAGGAAAATAAGGGGCTAAAATTATAGTCAATTCTTCTAAAACCTGGTGGTCATGTTGATGAAATGTTTCGTTGTATTTCCAGAAGTTGCCAAATTCCCATATGTGAAAATTTTGAAGTATTTTAAAACTGAAACCAATAACAAGGGACATTTAAAACATGGTTAACTCCACGAAAAAATGTTTATAATATAAGTTATGTGTTTTAACGTGATCTACATTTTTGGTGTACTAAGCTTTTGTCTATCTCTTACAGTTTAATATTTACGCAAAATCGAACACAATTCATTCAGATAAAGAGGTTTATAGAAGCTATTCCCAGAAAATCTAAAAAATACATTTATTTTGTCATAAAAATATTTTAAACATACGGTATCTTAATCAAAATCCTTAGAATCATTTTTGAGAAAATACAAATTTTCGAAAAATATTCCATGTAAAATGTAGTGGGGAGGGGTAAGATTTTCTTGAAATTATTGATGTCGCATCATTGGAAGATACCAAACTTACATACCAAGTTTGGTATTTTACCGACTTTTCGTTTTTTGAGTTATCATGTTCACAGATATACGGTTACAGTGACACACGGACATTTTTCTAAAAAATGCTATTTACTTTCTCTACACGTACTAGTATATAGTGTATAGAGAAGGTATTGTTTTCCACCCAAAAATTCGCTACCGATATTTCACTGAAAATACATATTTTGGGTTCCCCTGAATCAAAAAAAAAAAAATTGGAAAAACGTCCATGTGTGTGCGTGTGTGTGTCTGTGTGTCTGTCTGTCTGTCTGTAGACAGCTTAGCTCATAAACGAGGAGACCGTTAAATACCAAGGTATTTAAGTTTGGTATCTTCCAAGGATGAGACACGAAGATTTTCAAGAAAATTTGCCCATCTCCAACTACGTTTTACATGGAACTTTTTTCGAAAATTTGGATTTTTTCAAAAATGTCTCTAACGATTTTCATTAAAATATCGTATATTAAAGATACCTATTTACCTGACAAATAAAATGTATATCTTGAACTTTCTGGTAATAGCCTTTTAAGATTACTTTATTCTGGATGAATTTTACGGAATTTCGCATAACTGCTAAACCGTAAGAGATGGACAAAAACTTACCACACAAAATATGTTGAGCACATTAAGACACACACTTTTTTTCGTGGTGTTGATTGTTTTTGAGATGTCCCTTTTTCAGCTTAAAAAAAGCTTATACTTTTCTCATACAGGATTTTGTCAACTCCTGTCCATACAAACAAAGGAACTTCAGTTACCTAGCAACCAGCTTTTGACTATCACTTTAACCAATGGTATTCCATATTTCACTTCTACTTACAAGGAAGCAACTAATAAGACTATTTGTACTAATTTTTTCTCGATTAGCACGAAATAAATAAAAGCATAAGCTTTTTAACAATAATTTGTTGCAGAAATGTAGAGAAAGTCGTGCGAATGGAACACATCAGATTTTTTTTTTATATAAGAGACCCTAAAACGTCTGTACCCGGTTAAATCTCAGTATCGAATTTTTGGGTGGAATGCAATAGTTTCTCTGCATACTACTACACAGTACGTGTAGAGAAAGTAAAAAGAAATGGTACTTCGTCTGGTTTGATATTATTACTGCTATCCACGCTCACTTTATCACAGGTTTGTTTTTCTGATTATAAAATATCACTAACTTCCCATAGAGAAAGAAACCCATTGCCTACAAAAATATGAGAAACTAACATCGTAATATGTTCACAGGATATGTGGATATATTCACAGAATATACTTATCCATGTATTACTTTATGTTAGTAATGTTTGAACACCACATAACCTTTGTAACCAATGTGATGTATTTTATGTATAAATAATAATCATATGAAGATAGATAAGGTGTTATTAATAAAGAAGTATTTGCTGTTATTGTAGTTTAATATAATGCAGTTCAAAATGTTGTTCGTCTTTGAATCATGCGATTAGATCACCTTGATTTTGCTTAAATATTATAGTTGCTGCTATTTGACTGTTTTATTGCCACCTGATATGAATTTAAGATATTAGATTGACCAATAATATGTAAACTAGCTATGACTTCGCTCGTGAAAATTCCTAAGTAGGTAATTACTTTTAGTTTTCTTATATTGGCAATGTTCCAGGTATTGCGACAATCACTGAGAAATATATAGACGATCTTGTGAGCTTTTGAAGCCATTACACGAAATTGAATAATTAATACTGTGAAATGGGAGGAAATATTGAATTCTAAGCAAGACAGTAATTTTTGCATAGTGTTTAGCATTTTATATGGGCCAAGTTTCGTCAAAGTCGGTGCAACGGTGTAGCAGCCTGTACACCACTTACATTACTTACATGCAAACATAGATACATGAACTTTTATATTTTAAAATTTAGTCCAATTAGCGGATACTCAGCAGATTTGTGTTATTCTGTTTTATTAACAATTACATTCTTAGCGCGGTGGTAGCGCAGCTGCTTACCAAGCGGGAGACCTGGGTTCGATCCCCAGTACCTCGTAAGGTCCCTGGAGGGCCAATTGAGGAGCTACTTGATGGAGAAGTAGCGGCTCCAGGTCATGAGGACCACATTAACCGGCCGGTGGGGACTCGAGGCGCTGACCACGTCTCACCCTCCAAAATATGCACCCCATCCATGACGTCTGTAGGGGACTGAGATGGGGGACGCAGCGGTCGGGCGGTAGGCCATAGTTCCCCGTGAGCTGTCGTGCCATGGAGTTATTAATAGTTACATTCAAATGATTGTAGGCAATGTGAGAAGAGTCCGTCAAAATGGCCAGAGATGTATTTTGTAATATAGTTAGAGAAAACCCATATCGCTTGAAGACATTGACGTAAAATGTATTAACAATTTCCTTTATCGTAATAATATTAACTAATTTCCTATAAAAATCTGATGTGTTCAATTCACATGACTTTCTCTACATCTCTGCAACAAATTATTATTACAAATCTTGGGCTTCTATATACTGCATGCTAATTGAGAAAACATTAGCAAAAATAGTCTTATTACTTACTTCTTTGTACCTAAATAGGAGCAAAATAAGGGAGTAGCATAGGTTAAAGTCATAGGCAGAAGTTGGTTGCTATGTGACTGAAGTGTCTTTGTATGTATGAAAAAAAATATGTTTTTCAGAGCTAAAACTAAAAACAAGGAACATCTTAAAAACGATTAACTTCACAAAAATAATACATATAACATAAATTGTGTGCTTTAATGTGTTCTACCTTTTCTGTGTGGTAAGTTTTTGTCCATCTCTTACGGTTTGGCAGTTATGCAAATATCCGTAAAATTCATCCACAATAAAGTAGTCTTCAGAGGCTATTCCCAGAAAATTTAATATATACATTTTATTTGGCATGTAAATACCTTAAATATAGGAGATTTTAATCAAAATCGTTAGTCATTTTTAAGAAAAAAAAATCTAAAAAAGTTCCATGTAACGGGTAGTTGGAAATATATGTATTGGGACCCCCTGAAACCAAAAAAGCATTTTTAGAAAAATATCCGTGTGTCTGTGTGTGTGTGTGTGTCTGTAGGCAGCATAGCTCAAAAACGAAAAGACTGTTAAATACCAAACTTGGTATTTAAGTTTGGTATCTTCCAAGGATGCGACACGAAGATTTTCAAGAAACTTTGATTTTCTCAAAATGGCTCTAAAGATTTTGATTAAATATCGTATATAAAATATTTACATGCCAAATAAAATGTATATCTTGAATTTTCTGGGAATAACCTCTGAAGACCACTTTATGGTGGATGTATTTTACGGAATTTTGCATAACTGCTAAACTGTAAGAGATGGACAAAACGTATCACCTGTAGAGCTCGTTAAAACACACAATTTATGATATATGCACTTTTTCCTGAAGTTTTCCGTTTTAAGGCATTCCTTGTTATTGATTTCAGTTTTAACATACTTAATACTTTTGTTACACGGGAACTTGTCAACACCTGACCACGCAAAGAAATGGATTTCAATCCCATAGCAACCACATTTTAAAACATTTGACTGTCGGTTTAGCCTAGTATATTTCTTTATTTTGTTTCTACCTATAAGGAACTAAGCTATAAAACCGTTTCTGCTGATGTTTATGTTTATTAGCATGAAGTAGATAGAAGAATAAGCTTATTAAGAATAGTTTGTTACGCAGAGATAGAGAAAGTCATGCAATGGAGCACAACTCAGTGGTTTGACCGCCCGCTTCTCACCTAGGAGGCTCGGGTCCGCATGTGAGATTTGTGCTGGAGGAAGCATCGTCTGGACAGATTTTGTACGGGTACTCCGGTTTTTCCCGCTATTCATTCCACCAGTAGCTCCATCATCACATTTGCTTTCATCCACTTCTCCTTCATTTCATATCAACTTCCTCACGTTCATACCAAGGCCCATCTTCCATTCCGGGAACTTGATCTCATTTATAGTTCATCTGCTCATCAACAGACATCTGACCTAGTGATAAGTCCTGAGAAGGGTAAGCCGGAAAAGAAGAAGAAGAAGAAATAACAGCAACTACTTTACATGATTGTAATTAAACAGGCGGAGTATAAAGATATTGCACATAGTATATAGAGAAGGTATTGTATTCCACCCAAAAATTCGATGTTGAGATTTCACCGGAAATATATGTTTTGCGGTCCCCTGCGTCAGAAAAAAAAATCATTTTTACTTTCTTACTCGTACCCTGTACATAGTGTATAAAAAAGGTATTGCATTCCACCCAAAAATTCGATACCGAGATTTCACCGCAAATACTCGGTTTAGGGTCTCCTGTATCCAAAAAAAGAAGTGTGTCCTTGTGTCTATGAACACGATAACTCAAAAACAAAAAGTCAGTAAAACACCAAACTTAGTATTTAAATTTAGTATCTTCCAGGAAGGCGACACGAAGATTTTGAGAAAAATCCCCCACCCCGAACTACCCTTTATATGGAAAAATTTACACTAATTTTGATTTTCTTAAAATTGGCGTAACGATTTTGGTTAAAATACCGTATATTAATGATATTTATATGGCAAATAAAATGTGTATCTTGAAGTTTTTGGGAATAGCCTCTAAAGACCTCTTTGTTCCGAATGAATTTTGCATAACTGGTAAACCGTAAGAGTTAGGCAGAAACTTACTACACAAAAATGTTGATTACAGTAAAACACAGTTTATGTCAAATAAGTATTTTTCGTGAAATTGGCCATTTCTGAGATATTCCTTGTTGTTTGTTTCAGATTCAAAATACTTAAACTTTTCTCCCCCGGAAAGTTGTAAACTGCCTACATAGAAACGGATTTCAACCACATGACTACCAGCCTTTAAAAACATTAATTATCGTTTTAGCCTAGTATATTTCTAATTTTCCTTCTACTTACAAGAAAGCAAGTAATTAAGACAATTTCTACTAATGTTGGTATCAATTTTCATAAAGTAGGCAGAAGAATATGCTTCTTAACAATAATTTGCTACAGCGATGAAGACGAAATCATGTGAATAGAACACATCATATTTTTAGAAAAAGGTCCGTTTGTTTCTGTGGACAGCATAGCTTAAAACCTAAAAGGCCGTTAAATACTTGGATTTGTGTTTGGTATCTTCCAAAGATTTTCAGGAAAATCTCCCCATCACAAAATACTCTTTACATAGAAAAATGTTCGATAATTTTGATTTTCTCAAAAAGGGCTCTAACGATTTCTATTAAAATCCCGAATATTACAGATATTTATATTTTAAATAAATTGTGTATCTTGAATTTTCTGGAAACAGCGTCTGAAGACCTCTTTATTCTGGATGAATTTTTCAGATTTTTTTTTAACTTCTAAACCGTAAAAGATAGAAAAAAAAATACTGCACAAAAAATGTAGATCCCGTCAAAACTCACAATTTACGTCCTTTACGTTTTTGTTGTGCGGTAACCGTTTCCGAGATATTCCTTGTTATTGATTTCAAATGTAAAGTACTAAACTTTTCTCAGACAGGAAGTGTCCGTTTTTTTGTTGTTTTTTTTTTTTTTCTACTCCTGGCCAAGCAAAGGAGTGATATGCAATGACAATCACATAACGACAGCTTATAAAACATTTGACTATCGCTTTAGTTTAGCGCATTCCTTTAATTTTCTTCTACTTTTAAGCAACTAAGTAATAAGAACATTCTGCTGTTTATCTCGATTAGTATGGTATAGAAATAAGAATGATGTTTTGTAAAATTTTGTAGAACAGCTGGAGAAAGCCATGCAAGTGTAAACATACGGTTTTTTCTTCCAGGAGGGCACTACTACCTGTAGTCCTCTGATGACTCAATTTTCTACCCTTTTGTGTGTAAAACAGGAAGTATGAGTGTCGTTTCCGCAAAAGAACCATATCACCGAGGCACTAGCCACCGTGATAAAACCAGCTATACAGGAAGTAACGGTGTATATTTTGTTAGTCACCTGTACTCAGGCGAATCTTGCACGTGTACTGAGGAGTATAAATATGAAGGGCAATGTCAGACAGTGCAGTTGAACTTGACATTGTCAACAAGTCAGCAAGAACTCCAGAAATATGTCTTGTGTTATAGTGAGTACCTTTCAGTTTTTCAGTGTCCAGATTTCTTTAGATCGCCCTCTGTTAATTGCTCGTTTACTTTGAAAAATATTTCTGTATTCCTTTCTTCCAAATCAAACTCTATGAAGGGTAAGAAATTATTATAATTAAATAAAACATCGCAGCCATAGCCGGGACCTCCACATCCATAAGCTATTATGCTGACCACTCGATTTTTCTTTGTACTTTATTGTGTAGAATGTTGATAATTTATAAATGGTTTTTGGTACTAAAATTGCGAAGTTTTATACACTTCTGCCATTCATATGACTCTGTACATCTCTGCAAAAAAGTATTATTAAAAAAAATTATTCTTCTATTTACTAAATGGCAGTAAGAGTCTTATTACCTGCTTCCTCGTAAGTAGAAGGGAAATAAAGGAATAAATCGATAGTCAAATATTTTAAAATCTGATTGCTATGTGAATGAAGTTCCTTTGTTTGTATGGACAGAAGTTGACAAATTGCCGTATGAGGAAAGTAATTTTTTAAAAGTGAAATCAAAAACATAGAATATCTAAACAACGACAGATTTCACGAAAAAAATTTATATAATATAAATTGTGTGTGTGTTTAACGTGCTCTACATTTTTGTGTGGTAAGTTTTTGTACATCTCTTACAGTTTAGCAGTTATGCAAAATTCCGTAAAATTCATCCAGAATAAAATAGTCTTCAGAGGTTATTATTATAAAGTTCAAGATGTACGTTTTATTTGTCAGGCAAATATCTTTAATATACGATATTTTAATCAAAATCGTTAGAGCCATTTTTGAGAAAATCAAAAATCGTTGTGTCGCATCCTTGCAAGATACCAAACTTAAATACCAAGTTTGGACTTTTTTCCAGAATTTTATTTTTGATTCGGGGGGACCAAAAGCATGTATTTCCAGTGAAATCTCAGTATCGAATTTTGGGTGCATTACAATACCTTCTCTATACACTATGTACATGGTACGTATAGAGAAAGTAAGAATAGTAAAACCTAATACATATATCCTTAAATTTAATTTAAGAGTGAAAGGAGATTTTATCAACATTTTTATGCATTATTGGCAACAATTCGTTATTAATTATCTTAATATACCTAACCTTGTTAAACATCAATCAACTATTAAATTATTAAATCCGAAATTATACTTCATATAGAGAAAAGACTCGATACATCATTCAACAAAACATGTACTGCAAGTGCCAAAGAAATTGAACGACATATACATAAAAGGCAACATTTTAAAGCGACAAAGTATAAATAAAAGCTTCATTTTAATTTTAGGTGTAGGTATTTTAATACTACAAACATGTTTGGAATTTTTGCTATGGAAATATAAAAAAATATTTATTTATTTTTATATTTGTGGACAATGAAGTATCAAGTAGCATTATGTTAAAGTTTAGAAATGCAGGCCGGAACTTGTATATAAATTTCTGTAAGAGAACGATCCTATCTTAAGACTTAGGCACACCTGAGTAACTTTCAGTACTTGGCTTAAAGTGCTTTAAGGACAACTAATACCTTTGAATTTTCGACAGCAGTTCAAGGAAATAAAATCACTTTTTAAAATTTGTCATATACAGAAATTCTTAGAGGTTGTAGGATCAGGATTCAAATGTCTTTGTGACACATTTCAGCCCCAAATGCTACGTGGAAATATAGACCCACGTGAGTGTGTGTGCAAATATCGTCTTAAATTGTAATTATCGTAATATTGTTATTTTGCATTTCTGCCACTTTATGCTGCCCATTGAACAATTTTAATAAATTTATTTCAAATTTTCATTTTACGTTCTTTAAAAGTGCACGAAGAGATCAAAGAGTCAGTATACTCATATACAAGTACAGTTTTGAATTTAGAATTTTAATAATTTAATACATGATTGGTATTTAGACATTTAAATATCTGGAATACCTTGTTGTTTCTCCACAAAAAAATTGATGAGTTCCATTCAGATGGCTTTCTCTACATTTCTGCAAAATTATTGTTTAAAAGCTTATGCTTTTGTCTACTTCATGCTACTTGAGATTAACATTAGCAAAAATGCGTTATTCTAAGCAGAAGGGAAATAATGGAATACACTAGGCTAAAACGATAATCAAATCTTATAAAAGCTGGCTGCCACGTGGATGAAATCGTTTCTTTGCATCGCCAGGAGTTGACAAATTCCTGTAAGTATTTTAAAACAGAAACAAAAAACAAGGAATATCTCAAAAATGGTCAAATCTGCTTAAAACATGTATATGTCTTAAGATCTGTGTTTTAACGAGATCTACATTTTTGTGTAGTAAGTTTTTGTTTATCTCTTACATTTTACTAGTTATGTAAAATTGAGCAAAAGTCATTCAAAATGAACAGGTCTTCAGAGGCTATTCCCAGAAAATTCAAGATACATTTTATTTTTAATATAGGATACTTTTAATCAAAATCGTTAGAGTCATTTTTGAGAAAATCAACACTTTCTAAAATTTGCCCATATAATGGGCAGTTTGGGGAGGGGGGATTTTCCTCAAAATCTTCGTGTCGCATCCTTGGAAGATATTAAACTTATATACCAATTTGATATTTTACCGACTTTTCGTATTTATATTATCGTGTTCACACACACACACACACACACACACACACACACACACTGGCCTTTTTCTAAAAGTATATATTTTTTGGATACAGGGGACCCTGAAACGTCTATTTCCAGTGAAATCTTGGTATCGAATTTTTGGATGGAATGTAATACCTTCTCTATACACTATGTACATAGTATGTGTAGAGAAAGTAAAAAGCTTTAAACTTTACATAAAAATATAATCTTAGATTGAAAATAACTATATATTTGCAACATTTAAAGCGTTAAATTTTGGGCATTTTCGTCAATTGGAGCACTTTCATGAGACTTGAGTTTCATACTTTGAAAACTATTTTTCTGGGTAATTTGGGTACATAGGACCACGAAAATGAATTGTATACTATAATTATGTTGCATAAGTACAAGTTGTTTCTTACATTGCCAGGCATGGATCACGCGTGATTCGTGCACTATTACACGGGGGGGGGGGTCCGTACTAAACTATCAGTTTACCTACTTACGAGTGATAGTAGCATGCTCTATAATGAGTATTAACTTTGTATAAGTTGTACTGAAAATTGTGGCTATCGTCATTGAGACGTTCCTGACATTCCTCGTCATCATGAGGTTTTATTTCAACATTAGTCACTCTGTACGGTTTCAAGTTTAAAAGTATAGCACCTCTGCGCACAAAGGTATTTGAAACACTCACTTGTTGTGGTGTCTTAAACTTCTTTATAGAGCGTTCAAATGATGCACTAATTTTGTCAAATTTTCTCCTCTTTCTCTCTGTTAGAGCATTTTCGCTTCTTAGATTTAGTGTTCGGTGACCTTAAGTTTGATTGTTGTAAGCCTTTAACAAGAATAGTTTCTTTATTTGGAACTGGAATATCAGGAAAATTCTCTTTTAATTGCCTATATACCTGTTTTATAATCTTGTTTTTAATTATATATGCATAAAAATTCTGTTTTAAGAGCAGAATTTTCGGTAGGCATTTCAGTAAACTGCTAGTTACCTAATGCAATTCACTCACAGCACAGATGTCTTGAATAAACTTTCAGTTTTGAGATGCATAGTAACAAAATATAGTCCTTACAGCTTGAGGTCAAGCTCAAGTGACTCATAAGCAGTACAATGCAGCTGATAAGCGTAGACTTGCGGAAAAATACCAAGGTCATTGCAGTGAAAGCGAATTACGCATTACGCGATCTGTGGCTGGCTATAAATGTAACACATTGTATGATATAACACATTTAGCTAAACTGGCTACAATTAGTAGAGATACGGTGTTCCATACCCGCGCATGATTAAAACATCATTTTGAACTAGGTTAATCTCATAAAAGCCCATAGCAAATGCCCAGTTTGTCCCCTGATAATTACTCAAAGAATATAATGGTGTACTAATGTCTTCAGTGTATTACCTCAGGCGAAATAATACATTGATATCAAATATTCTCCGATTCACAGAGGGTAAGTATAGAGTTCAAATTGTTTTCAAATAAAATGTCTTAGTTTACGAGTATCTTTTCACAGTTTCTTACTGAAGATACTAAATAGGCATGTTTCTATATTTTAAATGGTGTTAATTACACCTTGGGCTTCGTTTAAGAAACTTGCGTAACAGATTAAGGTGTGGAAATCATTTGGTCAAAATCTAGGAATAAATATTTTGAAAGTTTAATCTGTTAATAAGTTTTATGCATGCACATTTGGCATCACTTACACTACTCTACAATATTTTCGATTAATTAATATCTTCGAATAAATTTGATATTTCAACACAAAAAAAATCTGATGTGTTCCATTCACATGACTTTCTCTATATCACTGCAACAAATTATTCTATTTACTTCATCTAATGGAGCAAAAATTAGCAGAAATAGTCTTATTACTTGCTTCCTTGTTGGTAGAAGCGAAATAAGGGGGTACTATAGGTTAAAGTGATAGTCAAAAGCTGGTTGCTCTGCGACTGAAGTTCCTTTGCTTGTATGGACACGAGTTTACAAAGTCCTGTATGAGGAAAGTATAAGTTTTTATAGCTGAAACCAAAAACAAGGAATATTTAAAAAACAATCAACTCCACGAAAAAAATGTATATAACATAAATTGTGTGTTTTAAGGTGCTCTAAATTTGTTGTGCGATAAGTTTTTGTCCATTCCTTACGGTTTAGCAGTTATGCAAAATTCCGTAAAATTGACACAGAATAAAGTAGTCTTCAGAGGCTATTCCCAGAAAATTCAAAGTATACATTTTATTTGTCAGATAAATATATTTAATATACGATTTTTTAATCAAAATCGTTAGAGCCATTAAAAAAAGTTCCATGTAAAGGGTAGTTTGGGGTGGAGGAATTTTACTTAAAATCTTCGTGTAGCATCCCTGGACGTTACTAAACTTAAATACCAAGTTTGATATTTTACCAACTTTTCGTTTTTGAGTTATCGTGTTCACAGACTCACGGACACACTGACACACGGACACACATACGGACCTTTTTGTGAAAATACTATTTTTGGATACAGGGGACCCTAAAACATATATATTCGGTGAAATCTCGGTATCGAATTTTTTGGTGGAGTGCAATACCTTCTGTATACACTATGTACATAGTGCGTATAGAGAAAGTAAGTCTGTTTCCTAAAAAGTAAGCTTTTGTATGAGAAGCTGAATGCTGTGACCTAAATGATGTAAAGTGTAAACTATGGTTAAACTTAATGAAATGCAATTCATTGCGGCATATATTTTACAGAAAGACTGCTATCCTCTTTGATATGGTTTAGAACCCACAGAAATCAATAGGTAGTTTCAACCTTAATTCAAAAACTTAGTTTTTCCTGCTAATAGGTTTGCCAAACGAATTTTATCTATGTTTGCCAATAGCCTAATGTCGCTAGTTTTATACTTAAAATTTACGTAAATTGGTGAATATTACAACGAATGACATACTATCATTTGTTTTTTCTCCAATTTATAGAACAAGCTATCTAAATATTATCTTATTTATACCTTTTATATAAAACTTGTTTGATACATAATTTGGTATTTATAATGCCTGTTTTAATGATTTTTTTAATAAGCTGGCATAAACTCAATTATTTTTCCATCCCAATATCATTAAGCTTAAACAATTTTATCCACATTTGAAACTAATATGAACTACGCATAAGATATATATTAGTTCAAAGCAATAACACAACCACCTGTATTGGAATTATACAAAATCTAGTGAATGGTGAAATAGTGAAATGTGATTTTGAATTATGAACATTTTAACAACGGAAATTGAGAAGTTTAAATATATGGGTGCTATTTCAGCTGTTAAATATTATAAGTTTCATATTCTTTAAATATTTTGAATATTAGTTTTTAATTTTTGGAAATATAACGTGTATTTACATTAAGATAATGATTATAATATCATTTAATAATTTAATTTTTATATTATTAAAATGTTGAATATTAAGTGAATGAAAATATGATTATAAATTTGAAAGTTTTAAATGAATAACAGTTTAAAATTCAGGGAGAATGAGTAGTCACTGGATACTGCAATTGGATAGCTGTAGAACGTAGCTTGGAATTTCTGAAAACAAGTAGTTTAATAAGTATTTATTTTAGTTAGTCAATTTTCTGATGTTCAACTGAGGGTTTTGGAAATAAAATAGTTTGGCAACTATATCCTAACTTATGAAACTATGTGCCAAAATAAAGTTTTCAGATTTACATATGTATGTCGAAAGGGTTTCCGTATTGTGTAAGAACTAACCTTGATGTTATTAAATAACAATGGGGTCAAAGAAAAGGTACCAATTTTTAAAGTTTCGCCTATTGTGATTATCTAAAAATGTCTCGATCAACTGTTCCATCCTCAAAGATATTTACAGAATAGCTGTATTTTCACAATTTGGAAGATTACTGGGGGGAGATTAAGGAGCCTAGACGTTTCGTCGATGTTTCACCTTCTATTGCATGAATATCAAGGGATTTTTCTTACGTCATTACACGAGCCCACTAGAAATTTCGATTATAATTCTTTAGATCATTGTACATTTTATAAAGAACGGAAGAAATAATTTAGATTAATTAATTCGCCATCTGAGCCATCTATAAGTCAACTAGTATTACGTAACTCCTGACAAAATCTTTCAAATGGAAAATTTTGAAATTCTTTAAAAATCTGATGTGTTCCTTTCACATGACTTTTTCTACATCTCTGTAACAGATTATTGTTAAAAAGTTTATTCTTCTATTTTCATATTGCTAATTAGCAGAAAGGTTCTTATTACTTGTTTCCTTGTAAGTAGAAGGGAAATAATGTAGTACCATACGCCAAAGTAATGGTCAAAAACTGGTTCCTATGTAATTGAAGTTCCTTTGTTTGTATGGACAGGAGCTCAAAAATTCCCGTATGAGAAAAGTATAAGTTTTTAAAGCTGAAACTAATTTCAAGGAATATCTCAAGAACAATCAACTCCGCGAAAAACATGCATATAACATAAATTGTGTGTTTTAATGAGCTCTACATTTTTTATTACGTAAGTTTTAGTCTATCTCTTACAGTTTACCAGTTATGCAAAGTTCAATAAAAATCATCCATAATAAAGGAGTCTTCAGAAGCTATTCCCAGAAAATTCAAGATATACACTTTATTTGTCAGGTAAATATCTTTAATATACGATACTTTAATCAAAATCGTTGTTGCCATTTTTAACAAAATCAAACTTTTCAAAAATTTGTCCATGTAAAAAATTGTTGAAGGTGGGCGGATTTTCTTCAAAATGTTTATGTTGTATCCTTGGAAGATACTAAACTTAAATACTAAGTTTGGTATTTTACCGACTTTTCGTTTTTGAGTTATCGTGTTCACAGACACACGAACACACGGACCTTTTTCTGAAATGCTTTTATGGATACAGAGGATCCTAAAACATATATTTCCGATGAAATCTCAGTATCGAATTTTTGGGTGAAGTGCAATACCTTCTCTACACACTGTGTACATAGTACGTGTAGAAAAATTAAAAATACATATGCCTGACATTTGCTGGCATTAGAGTGTTTGCTTCCTGCTCACTCAAAACAGATGTACTAGACCTCGTTGTTTTAATGACCATTATAGTAATGACGAAGAAGATAGTTTGGTAAAGATTTATATATAAATGGGTGTAGTTTCAATTGCAATATTAATCACTTGCGTGACCTTTCTTTTGTAGCACATGAGTCATTTGAACGATCTTCTCTAGAAACATATTTAAGGATGAACACAATCAAATGCCAAAAGTTACCGAAGATCCTTAATTTTCTTATTTACACTGAAGGAAATAACGGACAAGGATAGCAAGTCGATAATCACGTATTTGTCTGAGAAATTGCCTTGTTTTTCAGGTACTACTTTCAATGGTCGTTTTCTTTGGCTGCCTGGGGGTCCAGGTTCAAGGAGACGACAGTGGGAAGGCAAAACCCCATATGCTCAGTTACGCCAACTCATACGCCGGCTCCATGGGCGGGATGTTCCCAGGATTCTATGGAAGAGGCATGCATCCCTACGGATTTGGTATGGGAATGCCTTTCGGTGGAGGTATGGGATATGGCATGAGTCCTTTCTCTATGTACTCCGCTGGTAAAGATGGCAAGAAGCTTCCAAAAGGCTAAACGTTTCTGTGAATAACAGTTTATACCACGATGCTTAGACCGTGAAACAAACGAACGAAACGAACGTCGAAATCGATTGAATGTGTGTGTCTGAGAGTAATGGAAGTTATACTATCTGTGTTCATCTGGATGTACCTTATTAAGACATTGCAATGAATAGACATTCCAGAATTATCCCTCCGAAGATGATATAAAACAAAAAAAAATATTCCAGAATGCATTTAACTTCACTGCTCTATAACTATTTAAATTATAATTGCTAAAATTATGAATGAATACTCACATTCCTATCTTAATATTAGCTACGATTTTTTTAGCTTTTACATATAAAAGGTGTAATCAATTTCATAATTTTAAACGGTGATAAATGTATGCTGTTAACTGAAACAATTTATAAAGCTATATTCATCTTTACATGTTTCAAAAGTTTCAAAATATCCACAAAGTATTTAATTTTGGTGATACTTCCAAAGATATTGATTGTGTTCTTTTTTTAGAAGAAAGACATATGCTAGAGGGAGTAAGTCATTAACAAAGGCTAGCGGAATTATATTAAAGTTTCTGAATTTTAAAATACAACTAATTTCAAGGAATCCTTTTAATATATATATTTTTTTTTTATTGTTTCATTTGTATAGCCCCCTTTAACTTCAATGATCATATCGGGGGCTTTGACTTGTGAAACAACTCGTATAGGTTAATCATTGTTATATTACTAATACACACGCACATTCACTCTAACATTCATACTTCCAGACTCTGTGGGGGATAGGGAATAATTCTGGTTAAAGAAAAATTCCACGCCCCAGCCGGAAATCGAAACCGGGACCTCCGGGTGAGAAGTCGGCTCGCTGACCACTCGACCACGGAGGCAGTCAACCTCTTAATATTGATCTTAAAGTTTAAAATAATAAGTTATAGCATGTATTGAATATTTTATCTAAATGTAAATGTAAATTTTAGTTTTACAAACTTCAAATTCTCAACCTATTTGTTGATTATAAATCTGAATATAAAGAAATGTGCTAGATAACAACACTGTTTAGCTTAGAAAACTTACATTATACCTTTTTATAAAGTATGTTTTTGCTTCTATTCAGAAAGTATTCCTCTTACAGTGTATTACAGTTTCTGTATTACTTGTCTTCAGACTAAGAGCATGAAAGATCCTTACAGTTGTAAAATATTAAAATACCTGAACTATTTATTGTCTTCAACTTTCTAATGTATGATATGTAATTTAAATGACATGCTTACGCATATGAGACTGCATAAAATAAACAATTTTATACTATATTAGTAAGTTTATATTTAGTCATTGTAACACCAATAGCACCTCTTATGATCCTTAATTCCATTTCAGTGAACAAACGAAGATATGAAACTTTGTAACAACTTGAGGATGAATGAACTATTTCGTATATACGCTCACAGGAATTTGTTATAGTTGTGTCGTATTAAATCTACGAACTTCCAAGGTATAAGAAGTTTACGTTGTATGCATTTGTTTATATTGTAAAGTAAAGAGTTTAAGTTTACCGTGACCCGCTAAATGCTATACGGCAAATAAGTTACCGATCACCACTAATTAATTGATAATCTAGTGCTGCGCTATGAACATTGTAGCAAGCATAACTGCAAGAGCAAGAGAGTAACGAAACGGAATACAAGCCAGAGAGAAACCTGAAGCACAAGAAGCGCCAGAGTAAAAAAGTTTTCGAAATACATGCTTTATATTAGCCAAGGTTCCACCTACATCAGACTACCCCACCATAGTT
The DNA here is from genome assembly GCA_030762935.1 of Hymenopus coronatus. NCBI lineage: Eukaryota > Metazoa > Arthropoda > Insecta > Mantodea > Hymenopodidae > Hymenopus > Hymenopus coronatus. The sequence continues at coordinate 139,678,513 of CM060881.1, read as the reverse complement.
CCTGTTTTACATATCATATTAGCATCTAAGGCACCCTTTTCGCTCTGAATTATTATAATCCTGTGTTCGTTTCCATGCTAATTTTAGAAATGCCTTACGTATACTTTCAACAATCTAAGGTTTCAGAATTATTGTATTTCCAGAAAATCGATAGTTTCTAGTTGAGAGTGTAGATTAACGGAGTTTCTGAGGATCTCGGAACTTAGTTATCTTTGCCACTATGTCTTGAAGCTTATTGCTTCTTCCTACGCAAACAACTTTAGTAATGACTTCTTACTTAGCAACAGGGTTTGAGTTTTTCTAATATATTGCTTCACTAATGTCTTACAAAAAAATTATAACATGCATTTTTACATTAATTGCTGATGTTAAACTATGAGATATTTATCGTAATTAATGCTCTACTTTTCCATTATTTCTTTATAATTATCTTTATGAGATAGTTATCGTTTCCGATATCAACTTTTACTCACCACTGTTAATAGTGCATTATAGGAAAATGCATTATAAGATAGATATTCTTATTATAATTTTTAACTACCCTAATTTTGGAATAATAGTTTTTCCACACAAGTTGTGTGTAGGACAGGAGTTGGATAGGTAGAGTTAGACTGACAAATTCAATGCCATAGTCGTGATTTGAACCACGGATCACCCGATCTCTAGCCGGTTGCTCTGCCACTGAGTTACCATGGCAACATGCCAGCGTAGCTTTGCATTTCTCAACTGACTCAGCAATAGTTGGCTATGCTATGAATCTTGGGACTTACAATATTGTAAGTCGCCATCGGGGTTGTCATTTCAAAATAATTTGAGATCACCTTATGGTTTACCGCGAAACATGCGACTCAGTTGAGAAATTCAATGCTATGCCGGCATGTTGCCATGGTAGCTCAGAGGCAGAGCAGCCGGTTAGAGATCGTGAGATCCGTGTATCAAATCCCGGCTATGGCGTTGATTTTTTCAGTCTGACTCTACCTATCATAATTTTGTTCTTACTCGTGAGCCTTAAAAGCTTGTAAATATAACTGCTAAAACATTCTAGTTTGAAAATGAGTTAAGTATGAAATAAATTAATAATAAACCTTTTAATTTAATTTCTTTTACACTTATGTATGATGTGTATTCCAATAAAAAGTATAAAAATGTCACCGAATTAAAATCTACAAATAGATAAATAAATTAAAAAAAAAATGTAATTTTAGGAAAACTTCGTGTATGTGTGTCTATTAGGGCTTAACTAAAATGAATGAATATTAAACTTCGTATTTAAATACAAAGCATATTTCATGGATGAACTATTAAGAGTTTCACGAAATACCTCTAAACCGAACAACCTGTACAGTTTACAGGAACAGCTCAAAAGCTTTTGATGAAAATATCACAATATTGAAACAGTGGTAATAAAACCGACACTTTTAATTATCGGAAATAGTCTATGAAGCACTCTTTATTGTGATTGGTCAGATTTTTAACAAATGACTAAGGAAGCATACATATCGGAACATATCAGAAAAATCTGATGTGTTACACTCACATGTCTTTCTCTAGCAGTTCTACAAACTTCATAATAAGATTCTTCTTCTTTCTGCACCTTGCTAATCGTGGTACTCATTAGCAAAATGTTCTTATTATTTAGTTCCGTATAAGTAGGAAGAAAATAAGGGAGTACACTAGGCTAAACCAATAGTCAAATGTTTTAAATGCTGTCGTTATGCGATTGTCATTTCAAATCGCTTCTTTTCTTGGCCAGGAGTAGAACAAAAGAAAAACGGACACTCCCGTCTGAGAAAAGTATGAGTACTTCACAACTGAAACTAATAACAATGAATACCTCGAAAACGGTAAGCTCCACGAGAGAAATTTATGAAACATAACTTGTGTATTTTACCAGACCTAAATTATTTGTAAAGTAAGTTTTTGTCTATCTCTTACGGTTTAGTAGTTATGCCAATTTAAGGAAAATTCATCCAGAATAAACAGGTCTTCAGAAGCTATTCCCAGAAAATTCAAGATATACATTTTATTTGTTAGATAAATATCTTTAGTGTACGATATTTTAATCAAAATCGTTAGAGCCATTTTTAAGAAAATCAAAATTTTCGAAAAAAGTTTCATGTAAAGGGTAGTTTGGGGGGGGATTTTTTTTTTCAGAATCTTCGTGTCGCATCCCTGGAAGATACTAAACTTAAATACCAAATTTGGTGCTTTACCAACTTTTCGTTTTTGAGTTATCGTGTTTACAGACACACGGACACACACACACACACACAAGGACCTTTTTCCGAAAATGCCTGTTTTAGATAAAGGGGACCCTAAAACATATATTTCTGGTGAAATCTCGGTATCGAATTTTTGGGTGGAGTGCAATACCTTCTCTATCCCTATGTACATAGTACATATGGGGCTAGAGAAAATAAAAATCTGTTCCATTCATGTGACTTCTGCAAACAAACTATTATTGTTTTATCTGCATCAAGCTAATGAGATAAATATTAGCAGAAATGGTGTTATTAGTTGCTTCCTAATAAATATAAGGGAAATAGGCAAATGCACGAGACTAAAGTGGTAGTCAAATGTTTTTAAAGCTGGATGCTATGTAAAATAATTGAAATACGGCTCCCTTTGACAAAAGTTTAAAATAGTTCAAAGTTGGAACCGATAAAAAATAATATCTCAAAAAACAGTTAATACTACAGAAAACATGTGTATGACATAAGGTATGTGTTTAAAGGCTCTACATTTTTTGTGTAGTACATGTTTACTTTCTCTATACGTAGTATATACAAAGTATATAGAGAAGGAATTGCACTCCACCCAAAAATTCAATACCGGAGATTTCACCGGAAATATATGTTTTAGTGTCTCCTTTATCTAAAAAAAAACATTTTCGGAAAAAGGTCCGTGTGTGTGTCCGTGTGTCTGTGAACACGATAACTTAAAAACGAAAACGATCAAATACCAAACTTGGTATTTAAGTTTAGTATCTTCCAGGGATGCGACACGAAGATTTTGAGAAAAATCTCCCCACCCCAACTACCCTTTATATGGAACCTTTTTCGAAAATTTTGATTTTCTCAAAAATGTCTCTAACGATTTTGATTAAAATTTCGTATATTAAAGATATTTACATGACAAATAAAATGTGTATCATGCATTTTCTAGGAATAGCCTCTGAAGAGTACTTTATTCTGGATGAATTTTACGAAATTTTGAATAACTGCTAAACCGTAAGAGATGGACAAGAACTTACTTCACGAAAAATGTAGAGCGCGTTAAAGCACACGACTTATGCTATATTCATTTTTTTCGTGGAGTTGATCGTTTTTGAGACATTCCTTGTTTTTGGATTCTGCTTTGAAAAACAATTCTTTTCTCATACAGGAATTTGTCAACTGCTGTCCATACAAACAAAGGAACTTCAGTGACATAGCAACCAGCTTGTGACTATCACTTTAACCTGTGGTACTCCCTTATTTCGCTTCTACTTACAAGGAAGCAAGTAATAAGACTATTTCTGATAATTTATTCTGATTAGCATGAAGTAAAAAAAGTATAAGCTTTTTAAGAATAATTTGTTGCAGAGACGTAGAGAAAGTCATGTGAATGGTACAGTTTATCAGTTATACAAAAGTCGGACTTCAGATGGAAACTTCACTTTGGGTACAACTGGCCGAGGGTCGCAGAGATTGGAGATACTAACAGCAGCAGTATCAAAAGAAGGATTTTTCCCGAACTGGCTACGCACGATTGCCAGAATAGCCACTTAGCCAACGGGCTAATTATAATTCTAAAAGTTTTTGTCTATCTCTTACGGTTTACCAGTTAAAAACAATTTCGAAAATTAATTCAGAATAAAGATTTCTTTAGAGGGTGTTCCCAGAAAATTCAAGATCTACAGTTTATTTGTCACATAAGCATCTTTTTTATTACTTTCTCTACTCTTCTATGCACATAGTGTATAGAGAAGGTATTTCACCAGAAATATATGTTTTAGGGTCCCCAATATCCAAAAAAAGCATTTTCACCAAAAGGTCCGTGTGTGTGTTTGTCCGTGTGTCCGTGTGTCAGTGTATCCGTGTGTCTGTGAACACGATAACTCAAAAACGAAAAGTCGGTAAAATACCAAACTTGGTATTTAAGTTTAGTATCTTCCAGGGATGCGACACGAAGCTTTTGAAAAAAGTTCCCCACCCCAAACTACCCTTTTATGGAACTTTTTTCGAAAATTTCGATTTTATCAAAAATGGTTCTAGCGATTTTGATTAAAATGTCGTATATTAAAGACATTTACCTGGCAAATAAAATGTATATCTTATATTTTCTGGGAATAGCCTCTGAAGAGTAGTTTATTCTGGATGAATTTTACGAAATTTTGAATAACTGCTAAACCGTAAGAGATGGACAAAAACTTACTTCACAAAAAATGTGGAGCGCGTTAAAGCACACGATTTATGTTATATACATTTTTTTCGTGGAGTTCGTCGTTTTTTTGACATTCCTTATTTTTGGTTTCTGCTATGAAAAACTTACACTTTTCTCATACAGAAATTTGTCAACTGCTATCCACACAAACAAAGGAACTTCAGTGACATAGCAACCAGCTTTTGGTTATCACTTTAACGTATGGTACTCCCGTATTTCGCTTCTACTTACAAGGAAGCAAGTATTTCTGCTATTTCTGCTAATTCTTTACTGATTAGCATGAAGTAAATAGAAGTATAAGCTTTTTAAGAATAATTTGTTGCAGAGCTGTGGAAAAGTCGTGTGAATGGTACACACCAGGTTTTTTTATTTGTTTTATGTCGCTTTAACTTACAGTAAGATAGTCATATCGCGACAGCATGTTTTAACGGCACCATTTACAAACAATTAACATTGGTAAATACAATTTCATTAATTTAAATAACATTATATTTCATGATACAGATTTGTTAGTTTTAAATGTTTAATATACGATATTTTAATCAAAACCGTTAGAGCTATTTTTGAAAAACATCAAAATTTTTTAAAACTTTTCCATGTAAAAACTAGTTAGGAGTGCAGGGATTTTCTTTAAAATCTTCGAGTCATATTCTTGGAATATACTGAACTTAAATACCAAGTTTGGATTCAGGGGGTCTCAAAACATGTATTTCCGGTGAAATCTCAGTATCGAAATTTTGGATGGAATATAATACCTTCTCTATACGCTGTATACATAGTATGTAGAGAAAGTAAAAATACATAGCCAGATTTATCAACAACACAACCTTAACGACCTCACCTGGCTCACTTGTGTAAGTTAAACAGTTTACGACATTTCTGAGATCAAAGTAATGGAATCAGTTTACGAACTAACAACCATCTCTGTGGACTTTCGTGAAAACGCCATATATCAGAGTATGGACATCATACAAATAGGTGAAGCATCAAATGTGTTGAAGTTGGAGCACCTTGAATATTTGACTAGATCGTATTGTGGTGCCCTTTTACCTAACATCAATCTTTCTAACAGATATTTAGGTACAGTTTTTATAATATACAAGGCATAAAGTATAATATGTAAATATTTAATAGGTTGACAAGTCTGTGATTATACTACATAAACTTTTGCCTTTAACAACATAATTTGCCATTACTTTCTCTTATCTTCTTAAATGCTTCTATATTCATTCTGTAGGGGGGGGCAATACCGGGTAGTGAGGCACAACTGGATAGATGGGTTTTTTTAAACTGGAAAGTGCTACCATCTTGACTGAACTCATTCTCACATGGGCAGCCGTTAGAAGCAGGAGTTCAAAGAATAACTATAACTCCATGGCACGACAGCTCACGGGGAACCTTGGCCTACCTGGTTCAAAGAATATAGTCGCATTATTGTGCCTGTAATCTTTATGATTAGAAATTTGAAGTAATTAACTGAAATTCGAAGTCGGAGATTAAGAGGTAAGCATCTAGAGCAACATATTTTACTTTTACTACATTAAATTACAAAGATTTAAGTATTGTTTTCAATGTCGTTACAATTCGGGAATTAAGTCGTTATTGAGGTATGCCTTAAGAAGGACAAAATGGCGTGTGGTGGCAGAAGCGGGTCCCACCAATCCTGTGTCCTAACAAGTTTAGTGATGTTGACTTCATGCCAGCTGAAACCACAGAATAACACACTGCTCAGCCATCAGCATCAAATCTGAGGGGTCTACACTACATACCCAGCCTTGTGAGTCCAAAATTACCGAGAAAATAGCAATACCGGTTGAACCACAAACATTTGCAGTTTCACCAAAAGAAGTGCTGCCAGTTCCCTGTGTTAAAAGACTTCCCTCATCGTCAGGCAGACACCGCGGGAAAACAGCTGTCCTTACAGAGTCACCATATAAGGTTGCGCTTCAAAAAAAGGCAAATACTCAACGTAAGTCACCAGCTGTTTGCAGAAAGTCGCTTCAGTCTAAATTTGGTGAAACATCAAGAGCAAAGAAAGCCAAATATAGCGACGAAAATTCTAGTGATAGCCAGAATTGCAAGGAGAAATATAGTGAGACAAAACGAAATGACGACTGGATTCAGTGTGTGAAGTGTAGCAGTTGGGTCCATGAACTTTGTACAGGTTGGTCCCAAGAGGCATTGAAATATTTTGAATGTAATGACTGTTAAGCACAGAAGAACTGTAGTACTCGGTTGTGCCCCACCGTTTTAAAACCGTATTTTGCAAACAAAAACTTTTTAATTTATATTACGTATGTGATAAAATATGGCAACAAAGCACATGTTTTAAAATGTTCACAATTCATGATACAATAATTTACAATAAAGTGCATTTCTTAAAACATTATATGTTATGATATATTAATAAATTATAATTTATTGTTAGATACCCTATCCTGCCCCCCCCCCTTCCCCTACTACTGCCATTTGTTTTAGCTTCATTAGAATGTTCCTTAGATGCCTTTCCTCTTCTTCCGGCATTTTCGTGTCACTAACAAATCTTTTGCATTTTAAACTTTTTCCCTCTTCTCACGATCTGAATATAATCTTTACAATTTCTCCAAGCATATGTTAAATAGGGTAGATGATAGTGACATAACCTTATCCATCAAGATTCTGGTTAGTTGCTTTATACTTTCAGCTTTTATTCTTTACCACCTCTTCTTATTTTTGATTGAATTGAAGAAAAGATCTCTTTTTATATTCTAAACGTAAATATTCTGGGTTATTATTTGCAGACGATTTAACTGTAAGTTCCATCTCAATAACTGGTCTAAAGGAAACCTTGCAGCATATGTACAAGTACTATGAAAAATGGAATTTGAGAGAAAACCAGTAGCAGACTCAAATTGTAGTATTCAACAAGGCGGCAAAATTGAGCAAGTATGAGGAGCGGAAGAAAGAGTGTAATGTAGTTAGAGATTGTGTATATTTAGCTGTCAAAGTTGATGAAGATGGGAAATGGGAGCAACAAAAGAAGCTGGCGAAAGGGAAAGGAACATTGGCGGTTAGAGATATACATGTAAATGGCTAGAAAGAATATATCACATGGTAGTTGAAGTATAAATCTATATGGAGTTGAAATATGATGGGAATTAGTTGGTGGATGGTGGACACAATACACAGGATGTTTTGTGGAGACATTTTAGGCCTACCAAATGCAATTAAAGGAGTTTGGTGAAATAGAAATGGGAAAAGTGGGAAGAAGAGGTATGGTTATGAAGAGTTTCCTTAAATATATATAGAATACTAAATATAGACGAAAAGAGTTTGTTTAGGCATTGCATAGAGTTTCAAGAAAATATTTAAGAAAAACTGAATGGAGTTACAGTATACAGACTATCTCAGAGCAAAATGGACTGGAAGGCATTTGGAGAAGATATAAAGCAATGTAAATGAGTTCTTCTCAAGACAGTTTACATGTTCAATATAAAGTCCAATTGATATCCAGAAATGTTTGGGAATTCCAGTAGCAATCAATACATGCGGGTGGCTATTTACCTCAGGGTTCTAATTTCATTTAACGAAAGAAGGTCAAACACTGAGAGTGATGCAAACCTCTGCTGTTGGAATTTCCCAGATGACACGCAAGAAACAGAAGATTTTAGTGCTCTGTGATGACTATCCTGCAAGGTCAGTCAACCTCACGTATGTACTTGGACTGTCAATATTGAACTAACTGGAGAGCTTCCACCTGCCCACAGGGGACTTCAAATAAAACAAGCACTCTGTGCGCTGGGTTTGCTTACATCATTAATACACACCACATCAGATTTTGGAAATCACGTTGGTGCATTCCTCTCTGAGAGTAATTATAACGTGAGAAATTTAACAGATACATAAAAAATCTGATATGTACCATTCACATGACTTTCTCTATATCCCTGCAACAAATTGTTCTTAAAAATCCTATATTTCTATTTATTTTATGCTAATCAGAAAAAAATTAGCATAAATAGTCTTATTCCTCGCTTCCTTGTAAGTAGAAGCGAAATAAGGGACCACCATAGGTTAAAGTGATAGTCAAAAGCTGGTTGCTATGTCACTGAAGTTGCTTTGTTTATATGGGTAGGAGTTGACAAGTTCCTGTATGAGAAATGTATGCGTTTTTCATAGCAGAAACCAAAAATAAGGAATGTCTCAAAAACGACGAACTCCACGAAAAAAATGTACATAACATAAATTGTGTGTTTTAATGAGCGCTACATTTTTTGTGGAGTAAGTTTCTGTCCATCTCTTACGGTTTAGCAGTTATTCAAAATTCAGTAAAATTCATCCAGAATAAACTACTCTTCAGAGGCTATTCCCAGAAAATTCAAGATATACATTTTATTTGTCAGGTAATATCTTTAATATTCGAAATTTTAATCAAAATCGTTAGAGCAATTTTTGGGAAAATAAAAATTTTCGAAAAAAGTTCCATGTATTTGTTCCATTTTATTTGTCAGGTAAATATGTTTAATATTCGAAATTTTAATCAAAATCGTTAGAGCCATTTTTGGGAAAATAAAAATTTTCGAAAAAAGTTCCATGTAAAAGGTAGTTGGGGGTGGGGGGAGTTTTCTCAAAATCTTTGTGTCGCATTCCTGGAAGATATAAATACAAAGTTTGGTATTTTACCGACTTTTCGTTTTTGAGTTATCGTCTTCACAGGCACACGGACACACTAACACACACAGACACACACGCACACACACGGACCATTTTGTGAAAATGCTTTTTTTTTGGATATTGGGGACCCTAAAACATATATTTCCGGTGAAATCTCGGTATCGAATTTTTGGGTGGAGTGCAATACTTTCTCTATACACTATGTACATAGTGCGTATAGAGAAAGTAAAACTTGTTAATATTAAAATTAAACCAATTAATACTAATATAAATAATTCTCTTACCATTTACTACCTATGGTTATTTATCATATTTACAGATTCTAAATCTATTACACTTATTTCTGCCAAAATAGTTAAATTAACAAAATTCGATATTAATAAAATTATTTTAAATATCTGGTCTTCTGGTACTGAGATATTTAATAAAATTAAAGACAGAAACCAACCTGATTTACGCCGGTGTAAACTCAGATCATGAAAGATTTTAAAAGTCGAAAAACCTAGTTCATGCACATCTACACCAGAACTAATCTTAATCCAACATCGAGGTCACAATCTTTCTTTTCGAAAAGAAAAAATGCTTTTATCCCTAAGATAATTTAATTTTTCAATCAGACACTACTAACGTGTCACTTTTATCTACTGACTGTCATTGTAGTGCAATGGTAGTGCGCTTGCATTTCGCACCGGGTTCAATTCCCGGTGGGAGTGTGGTGATATTTTTCTTCGACCTAGATTCTTCACCACTGTTTTCATCTCCATCCCGCCGAAGGCCCTGGCGAACCACCGCGAACAGTATCCTTCTGCTTAGATGCCGCGGATGGGTTTCGGTTTTTCTCGTTATTCAGTCTCTTTGTATTTAAGTTTGGTATCTTCCAAGGACGCGACACGAAGATCTTCAAGAAAATATCCCACCCTTAACTACCCTTCACATGGGACACTTTTTGGAAACTTTTTTGAAAAATTTGTTTTTCTTAAAAATGGTTCTAACAATTTTGATTAAAATGCTACATATTAAAGCCATCTCCATCACATATAAAATTTATATCTTAAATTTTCTGGGAATATCTTCTGAAGACCCCGTGGCCGAGTGGTTAGACCGCTCGCCTCTTACTTAGACGGCCCAAGCAACCGCATTTGAGATTTGTGGATGACAACGCGGCGTAGGGGCGGGTTTTCTCCTGGTTCTTCGGTTTCCCCCCGTTATCGCATTCCATCGGTGCTCCATCTTCATTCCATATATCACCAGTGTCATCGCCTGCGGTGCCATTTGTAGTGAAAGCGGGCGTTAAACTTTTACTAAATAAACATTTCTGAAGACCTGTTTATTCCGGATGAGTTTTGCTGAACTTTGCATAACTAAATAACCGTAAGAGATAGACAAAAACTTGACATAAAAAAATGTAGATCTCGTTTAAATATACACTTAACGTCATTAATTTTTTTTTTCTTGGAGTTTACCGTTTTTCTATTGTTCTACTCCAGGCCAAGCAAAGAAACGATTTTCAATGGCAATCGTATAACGACCGCTTTTAAAACATTTGATCATCACTTTAGCATTCCCTTAGTTCCCTTCTACTTATAAGGAAGTAAATAATAAGAGCATTCTGCTAATGTTTATCTCGATTAGCATTGTAAGGAATAAAAATAATATTTTGTAAGAAGTATGTTTGTAGAGTAGCAAGAGAATGCCATGTGAGTGTAACACATTAGAGCTTTTTCTTTTAATTTTTGTGTGATTTTTTTTTATTTTCGCTGTTTTTTGCTTTCTATTTCTGTTTGCCAATTTTTTTTCCTTTTTCTACACACAGCACAGATATACACATTTATAAACACTCATGCCCGAAGCGGGACTCGAGCTCGTGATCCCCTGCGCCACGAAGCACCAAAGCTAGAAAATTTAGCGAGCGTGGCCATGGGATAGACACCTTCGTGTTATTCACCCTTCATCACCACTTTCTGTATCATGTACTGATTGTATTCCACCGCCTGAATCTAAATAAGTATAATTAGAAAAAAAGTTCATGTGTCTCTTGATCGGTACGACCGTAAAAGTAAATATTTGATAAATATCGAACGTTATTATTTAGATTGAGCATCTTGCAAAGATTCAACAGGAACATTTTCAAGAAAGTCCCCCCACGCGGCCTTCCTTTACGTGAAGATCTTTCGAAACCTTCAACTATGACGATTTTGATTACAATGTTTTTGTTTTAAATGTTTCTATGACAAAATGTATTTGAATTTTCTTGAATTTTCCGGGGATAACCTGTAAAATTCTCTTCATGTATGTATATTGTATAATTTACCATCAGCGAGGTACTAGTTTCTTGCTAAGCAATGGACCCCAAAACTGCATGTAACTCAAAAATAATTTTTGAGTTACGACTTTTTACTTTCTCTATACGCACTATGTACATAGTGTATAGAGAATGTATTGCACTCCACCAAAAAATTTGATACCAGATTTCACCGGAAATATATGTTTTAGGGTCCCCTGTATCCAAAAAAAGTATTTTCAGAAAAAGGTCCGTGTGTGTGTGTGTGTCCGTGTGTCAGTGTGTCCGTGTGTCTGTGAACACGATAACTCAAAAACGAAAAGTCGGTAAAATACCAAACTTAGTATTTAAGTTAAGTATCTTCCAGGGATGCGACACGAAGATTTTGAGAAAAATCCCCACACCCCAAACTACCCTTTACATGGAACTTTTTTCGAAAATTTTGATTTTATAAAAAATGGCTCTAACGATTTTGATTAAAATACCGCATATTAAAGATATTTACCTGACAAATAAAATGCATATTGTGAATTTTCTGGGAATAGCCTCTGAAGACTACTTTATTCTGGGTCAATTTTACGGAATCTTGCATAACTGCTAAACCGCAAGAGATGGACAAAACCTTACCACACAACAAATGTAGAGCACTTTAAAACCACAATTTATGTTATACAGGTGTTTCAAAAATACGGGGCATAATTTCAGGTATGTATTTCCCACATGAAAACAATCAAAATAGTTCATTATAACATGTGTCCGGAAATGTTTCATTTCCGAGTTATGGCCTTTACAACATTGAAAGTCCCATCTGTAGACAATCAAAATAGTTCATGTCCGGAAATGCTTCACAACATTGGAATTCACTGGAACGTTCTTCTTTCCGCAGGTCTTTGCCATCAAAGGAGACATTAGGAGGGCGCTCAGAGTTCATTCTGAGGAAGGTTACATTCAGTGTTCTTTAGGTGTTAAGACTGTGCGACATATATTCAAATCAAGAGCTGGCAGAGATACACTTCATGTACGGTAAGGCGGACGGCAATGCTGCTGGCTCGTCGTTTGAACCAGGAGAGGTACCCACAGCGACAATGTCCAGATCGGAAGACATTTGTACGTCTCCATTCCCGTCTGTGCGAGTATGGAACATTCATCTCTCCTGGTTTGGGAAGGGGACGACCAAGATCTACAACTCCAGAAGTGCAAGGGGAGATTCTGGAGGCTGTGGACAGGACTCCTTCTATCAGCTCACGACGGTTAGCGTTGCAAGTCAATGTCCCTCATACGACTGTCTGGAGACTGTTGAACGAGTATCAACTGTATCCTTATCATTTGTAACGTGTACAGGTCCTGTCACCAGCAGATTACCCTGCACGAGTTAGGTTCTGTCAGTAGTTCTTGCAGCAGTGTGGTGTAAATCCGAACTTTTTTGCCGTCGTATTATTTACAGATGAAGCACAGTTCACAAGAGATGGCAAAACAAATTTCCACAATCAGCATTTATGGTCGCATGAAAACCCACGTGCAACTGTTGTATCTCATCACCAGGTGCGGTTCTCCCTCAACATGTGGGCCGGTATCATTGGTGATCGATTAGTTGGACCCCATGTACTTGTAAATAGACTTACGGGGCAGGCGTACACAAACTTCCTGGAAAACACCATACCTGACGTTTTCGAAGACACTCCACTGATCAATCATCAACACATTCACTTCTTGCATGATGGCGCTCCTGCACACTTCAGCCTTACGGCTCCCCGGTACTAGATCGAAGGTTTCCTGATCGATGGATAGGTAGAGGTGGCCCAATTGCTTGGCCTCCACGCTCACCTGATCTGAACCCTCTCGATTTCTACTTGTGGGGCCATTTATAATCATTGGTTTATTCGTCTCCGGTGCCGGATTTGTAATCCCTTCGGAATCGAATTGTGGCAAGTTGTGAGGACATACGCAATACTCCTGGAGTTTGGGATCGTGTTCGCAGGTCAATGAGACATCGATGTGAGGTCTGTATTCAAGCAGGAGGTGGACATTTTGAACATCTTCTGTAATGACAACAACCTGCAGAAAGAAAAACGTTCCAGTGAATTTCAATGTTGTGAAGGCCATAACTCGGAAATGAAGCATTTCCGGACACACGTTATGATAAACTAATTTGATTGTCAACATGTGGGAAATACATACCTGAAATTATGCCCCGTATTTTTTAAACAACCTGTATACAATTTTTCGTGGAGTTGATTGTTTTTGAGATATTCCTTGTTTTTGGTTTCAGCTATAAAAAACACATTTTCTCATACAAGACTTTGTGAACTCGTGTCCATACAAACAAACAACTTCAACCACATAGCAACCAGCTTTTGACTGTCACTTTAACGTATGGTACTCCCTTATTTCGCTTCTACTTACAAGGAAGCAAGTAATAAGACTATTTCTGCTAATTTTTTCTCGATTAGCAGGAAGTAAATAGAAGCATAAGCTTTTTAACAATAATTTATTGCAGAGTTGTAGAGAAAGTCATGTGAATGGAACGCATCAGATTCTCAGAATTCAGTTGCGATATATTTAAAGCATACAGTGAATTTCGAATACATTTTGTGGCATTAGGCATTTCTATTGTTAATGATTTTAATTTTCAATATTGTGTTAGTTTTGGTGTATTTCGCTCTGCAGTTGTTCTTGGAATTTCGGGGCTGGTATAGAGCGACTGGTTTTTGCATGTCTGACTATCGATTCGGTTTGCTCTATTGCCTTTATGCCTTCATGGAAATGTGTAATGGATCTTCTTCAAACGTTCATCTCGATTAACATGGAGTAGATAAAAAAAAAACTTTCTTAAGAATAGTTTATAGGTGCTATAGAATAAAAACGATAGTGGTAGAGAAAGTCTTATGAAGTAAAAATTCAAATTTATTTTCATACTCTTTAACGCCTATTTCTAATATATACGGTACTACAGGCGATGACAGCTCCATGGTTGAGTGGTTAGACCGTTCCCCTGCCATCTAGGTTAGATCCAGAACGCCCTCTTGTCGGATTTGTGGTGGACAAAGCGGCGTCTGGGGGCTTTTCTCCGGGTCCTCCGGTTTCCCCCACTCTCATTCCACCAATTGCTCCATAAGCACCTTTCTATCAATTTCGCCTAAATTTTATTACATCCACTTCCTCATGCTCATGCCTGGCTACGGGTCGACCCCTCGTAACAGGTTTTCCATTCTATGATTTCGTGCCGTTGACTCCCCGACAGGCTTCTGACCCCTAGGCATTGGTTTGTAAGTCTTAGGGGGTGTCAGTGCTACCTATGTCGCGAGGGTAAGTCGATTACGAAACTACAAGCTGGTGATATATGAAATGAAAAGATAATTGGGCAAGGACATTTTGGAAGGAAATGTTTCACACCTAAATTTAGGATTTATTAGGACTAAGGAAAACCTGAAGAAAATTATATTAATTATATTTCTATAAATGTGGAAAACTCACTTCTAATAGCCTGTTATGTTTGTATATTTTAAGATTGTAGATCGTAATACTTGAAATGAATATGCACATAGTCAGTTTAGAAATTATTTTCGGACTCATATATATTTTGTTTTAATGAAGTTTGGAGGACTGAACAACGAATTAGCGCAGATGATTTATTGCTCCCACTCTATCAATAGATAAAAGAAAGCTAAATATAAGATTTCAATATCTTACAGCACCAACAAGCAATGCTTTATCAGATATTTTAATAGACTGTTTAACAGTGGACTGACTATTGTGCAGCATAAAAATTTGATCTTGCAACGAAGTGATGTGTAAACAATGATTTCTTATGAAGCTGTTTTTACTTTGTTTACACGCACTATGTACATAGTGTATAGAGAAGGTGTTGCACTCCACCAATACCGAGATTTCACCGGAAATATATGTTTCAGGGTCCCCTCTATCGAAAAAAAAGTATTTTCAGAAAAAGGTCCGTGTGTCCGTGAACACGATAGCTCAAAAACGAAAAGTCGGTAAAATACAAAACCTGGTATTTAAGTTTAGTATCCTCTAGGGATGCGACACGAAGATTTTGAGAAAAATACCCCCACCCCCAACTACCCTTTACATGGAACTGTTTTCGAAAATTTTGGTTTTCTCAAAAATGGCGCTAACGATTTTGATTAAAATATCGTATATTAAAGATATTTACCTGACAAATAAAATGTATATTTTAAATTTTCTGGGAATAGCCTCTGAAGGCTACTTTATTCTGGGTCAATTTTACGGAATTTTGCATAACTGCTAAACCGTAAGAGATGGACAAAAACTTACCATACAACAAATATAGAGCGCGTTAAAGCACACAATTTATGTTATATACATTTTTTTCGTGGAGTTGATTGTTTTTGAGATAATCTTGTGTTTGATTTTAGCTATAAAAACATACTTTTCTCATACAGGACTTTGTGAACTCGTGTCCATACAAACAAAGGAACTTCAGTCACATAGCACTCTGCTTTTGACTGGGTAGATGTGTATGGTACTCCCTTATTTCGCTTCTGTTTACAAGGAATCAAGTAATAAGATTATTTCTGCTATTTTTTTCTCGATTAGCAGGAAGTAAAAAGAAGCATAAGCTTTTTAACAATAATTTATTGCAGAGTTGTAGAGAAAGTCATGTGAATGGTACACATCAGATTTTTATGGAAGCACCTCTATCCATTGATGGTATCACTAAATAATGGAGATCTATATACGGAGTTTGTTTTCAAACATGACTGATGAGTAGTGTTTTCAGAGTCCTGAACTAAAAGTAGGAATTTTTATTGCGTTTGTCTCATGACTTCATAGTTTGATATTACTATTATACTTCTCTCAAAATGAAGCAAATTGTGCCCCTGGAATATTTACACAAGGGTAATATTATGGTTTTCTATATTATAGTCTAAAAGTGTATTTTAAGTAGATCACAGAAACCAACAGTTAAATGAATTTAGATGTAAAATTGTCAATAAAAAGTGGGATTAAAATGCTGGCGGTGCCGTAGGCGGCTCAGGTTCGTTCCCAAGCGCCCGAACGTGCCGATCCCGGTGGCCGCGCTCGCTATAGTGTCTCGCTTTGGCTCTTCGTGGTGCACAGGATCGTGGGTTTGAGTCCCGCCTTGGGCATGGGTGTTTCTGTGTTTGTAAATGTGTCTATGTATGTATATGTGAAAGGAAAACTTAAAGAATAGAAAGGTCTACTAAGGAAATATAGGAATCTGAAAAAATGGAGAAAAAAGGAATTCAGCGCCGGAGTCCTGACAAGCCTCCGGAACTGTATTTTTCAAAAAAAAAAAAAATGTAGCCGGTCCCCATGGCCACGCTTACTGCCTTGCTTTAGTGCTTCGTGGGCAGGGGATCGTGGGTTCGAGTCACGCCTTGGGCATGGGTGTTATATGTTTGTGTAAAGGAACAGTAAAACCAGTAATCATACAGGGGGAAATGTAAATGGGGGATAAAAACAAATGTGGGATTCGCGGCGTCTGGACGGGTTTTCTCCGGGTCCTCCGGTTTCCCCAGCTTAAATTTCATATTATCCCTCCCTCTTGTACATGCCTGGCTACGGCCGACCCCCTGTAACAGGTTCTCCATCCTGTGGTTTCGTGCCGTTGGCTCCCCGACAGGCTTCTGACCCCTAGGCATTGGTTTGTAAGTCCTACAAACACGGGAAAGGTAAGCCGATTACGAAACGAATTAAAATGCTAATATTTTTAGCCACTTGGAATCTAAGAGTTTAACAAATAATTTCTGAATATCTTGAGTTTGTTTCTTTTATTACCTCTGAGAAAAGAACACGAAAACGTAGAAAGTTAATATTATCGTACACTTTAGACTTCCCTTAAAAGGAGCAATGGATGAAATGGTAAGTAGATAAACCTTTAGGATGCAGGATATTAAAATGGTTTATTTGTGGAGACCAAGAGGAAAGTGAGAGAGTGACAGAAGCTAAGTTTGCAATGAGGAACCTTCCTATGGGCAGGAAACTATGAATGATGGATGGTTTGTTGATTTATTGACTTATTTATTATTTCTAGAAATTAAAGAGAGTTAATAACATGATTACCAAAATAAACATTATAGTTATTTTGTTGAAGAATTTACTATGATTATAGGAATATATAAGGTTATCTTTATGAAAGCTGATAAGTAGTTGAATTTTAAGTGGACATAACATTAAATTTTTACCGGAATTAAGTTTTATTATGAGAGATGATCAGAACTAAGGTGAAATGAGTACATTTTATTTTGTACAATCAATACGGCAAACATTGCGTTATTTTCCCATATACTTAGTCTCCATATCGCTTCGGGGGATGAGTTTGAATATTCTCTCTTGGTAAAGGTTTTGTCCTTGAATGTACAGCCACATTATTGCAAAGTTTTGCACCTCCTCATCTGAAGCATATCTTCGGCCTCCTAGGTGTTCCTTCAGAAAGGTGAAAGTCGCCTGGAGCGAGATCTGGGCTCTAGAGAGCGTGGTGGTCTGGGCTGTAAGAGTCGCGCGTAATCGTGAAGCAAAATGACACGCTTGGTGAGGAATTCTGGTCGTTTCCTCCTGATTGCTTCGCGCAATCGTGCCATGGTCTCGCAGAATCGGTCAGTGGTCATTATGTGCCCTCTTTCCAAAGACTCCAGAAGTATAACACCCACGCTGTCCCAAAACACAGTGGTCATCACCTTCCCGACAGATGGTGCCACCTTAAAGTTTATTGTCTCTGGAAAAGAGGCATGTGTCCTCTCCACTGACGCCCGGTTATTGCTGAGGGTATGTTGGTGGATCCATATTTCGTCAAGCGTGACAATGCGGTGAAGAAAACTGTTCCCTTCTCGATACTTACCTCCATGCGCTTCTCTTTAAGTTGGTTAGACAGATTTGGTGGAACCCATTGGTAACAAACTTTCCGATAATACAGAATATGTGAACAATGTGATGAATACTTCCAAAGGACAATCCCAGTTCTACCGCCATGTCGTAACGCGATTCATTTGTTGTCCTGGATCAGCCCCTCCACGCGAGTTGAGTTCAGATCTATGGATACTATGCTGGGTCGACCACTATGATCCTCATCAGTGACATTTCCTCCACCAGCCGCATTTGGCTGAAACTCTACACAATTGTCAACTGCATGAATTAGAATTACCGCACTCTAGTAAGTTCGCTGTGAAAGACGATTCACCAAGAATATGGGCTTTGTAACCTTAGTTTCTGATCATCCCTCATAAATCAATAATTAATTGTACCTACATTCACACACTATATATATTTCAAGATATAGATATCTCACCTTAAAATATATATCGTAACTTCAAAATAATAAATTATTAATGATATTTACTTAAAAACCAATAATTAGTCAATAGTTGCGATAAATAGCTTCATATATTAAAAGCGAAGCATAATAATGAAGGAGCAAAAGTTATAACCCTGTTACTATGTGGAGGTTATTAGTGTTGACGAAGCAGTAAGGCAAAATCCATAGAAGTGAAAGCAATACATTTAGAATGCAGAAGGTGGTTGAATCATATGTAATTAAAGTCTGGGAATTAAGATGATTAGGAAGGGTGGAATGAAAGTTGTGGTTCAGATACTATTATAAAGTGATAGAAGGTAGGAATCTTCGTGGGGGTGGGGTGAAGTAATACGATTGGTAACGCAGCACTAGTCTCATAAACCATTTATTGGTGATTGCTAAGGGATTCGCCGTATAGCAGTTTAACGAGTCACGTAAATTAAGCTGCTTAGTTTACTACGAAAACAAGCTTTGCCTACAACGTACATTTCTTAAACAAATTAGTTTCAATTCTGCGTGCTAGATTCAGGAAAAGTTGATTATTCATCCCAAAACAATCGGCAACTCATTCCAAACATCAGTTATTAGCTTCATCGTCCTCCATGATCTAGGGATATCATGCTAGTCTCTAGTTCCCAAGGTCATGGGTTCAAGCCCGGCGGAGGACAATGTTTTTTTGTTTTTTTTCGGGTGCTAAAATCCTTAGCATGGCTTCTTTCGAAAGGCAAGTAAACAAATGGTTCCGTATCATAGATTTGTGACTTATGAAGGAACATCAAGCCTGATAAAGAGGCCTCTGATCAAAATAAGTGATATTTCAAGTGCAAAACAGCATGAGACGCTGAGAACCGCAGTTTAGTTGTTATAAATAGATACCTGTATAGCATTTTTAGTTCCAATAATAAATATTCTTAATAAATTTAACCATTCTCACAACCTACCACCGAAGCAGCTAGCTGGCTACAGAAAGGCATTACATTTCTAACTTTCAAAATCTTAAACATATACCTATTTTTAAAATTGTTGAGAATAATGACACTTATTATAAGCATTGTTTATGTAAAATCTCAGTCTTCTCCTTCGGTTAGTTTTTAATGTTATTCATATTAATTATATTACTTAATCACTATTAAGATAAATTATCTACTTGCGGCGATAGAAAAAAAACCAGAAAAAATCTGATGTGTACCATTCAAATGACTTTCTCTACATCTCTGCAACAAATCATTCTTAAAAAGCTTATACTTCTATTTACTCCATGCTAATCAGTAAAAATTTAGCAGAAATAGCCATATTACTTGCTTCCTCGTAAGTAGAAGCGAAATAAGGGAGTACCATTGGTTAAAGTGATAATCATAAGCTGGTTGCTATGTCACTGAAGTTCCTTTGTTTGTATGGACAGCAGTTGACAAATTCCTGTATGAGAAATGTATAAGTTTTTCATAGTACAAACCAAAAATAAGGAATGTCTCAAAAACGATGAACTCCACGAAAAAAATGTACATAACATAAATTGTGTGTTTTAACGTGCTCTACGTTTTTTGTGAAGTAAGTTTTTGTTCGTCTCTTACGGTTTAGCAGTTATTCAAAATTAAGTAAAATTCATGGAGAATAAACTACTCTTCAGAGGCTATTCCCAGAAAATTCAAGATATACATTTTATTTGTCAGGTAAATATCTTTAATATACGAAATTTTAATCAAAATCGTTAGAGCCATTTTTGAGCAAATAATTTTTTTTCGAAAAAAGTTCCATGTAAAGGGTAGTTGGGGGTCGGGGGATTTTTCTCAAAATCTTCGTGTCGCATCCCTAGAAGATACTAAACTTAAATTCCATGTTTGGTATTTTACCTACTTTTCGTTTTTGAGTTATCGTGTTCACAGACACATGGGCTCACACACGCGCGGACCTTTTTTCGAAAATGCTTTCTTTAGATAAAGGATCCCTAAAACATATATTTCCGGTGAAATCGCGGTATCGAATTTTTGGGTGGAGTGCAATACCTTTTCTATATACTATGTACATAGTGCGTATAGAGAAAGTAAAAAAGAAGGATGTGGGCTGGTTGGCAGGGTAGGTCCTAATGCAGAAAAGAATATTAATCATGATGGTTCTCCATATTGTTGCAATCAGTTTAAAACAAACATTAAGAATGTCACTTAACGGAATGACATAAATGGACATTCATTAGAACATGATGAAAACTCTATAACTAAAGATTTTATGACTCCACGAAATTAAATTGGATAAATTCTAATTCAAACGAACGTCTGTACTTTCATACTTAAGCACACCCACTGGGACATTCGTCGCAAGATTTATGTATTTATAACGGCATAATTCGCCCGACTCTATCTGCCTCACGTTCAAGAGATCGGGAGTTCGAATCTCGCTTAGGAGAGTTACCTGGATAAGGTTTTCCCTTATCCTAGGAAGGCGAATGTCGAGTAACTTTAAGTTCCGTGGACCCCGAGATCATTTGAGCATCATCTCTCCGATTTCATTATTACCCGATGGCCAACCAGGTTTGAGGACGTTAAACTATAAAAATTCTGATGTGTTACACTCCCATGACTTTCTCTAACTGCTCTACAAACTTCTTACAAAATATTCTTCCTTTTTCTACACACTGCTAATCGAAATAAACGTTAGCTGAATGTTCTTATTACTTAGTTCCTTATAAGTAGAAAGAAACTAAGGGAATGCATTAGGCTAAAGTGACAGTCAAATGTTTTAAAAGCTACCGTTATGTGATTGTCATTGCAAGTCTCTTCTTTGCTTGACCAGGAGTAGAACAAAAGAAAAACGGACACTTCCTATTTGAGAAAAGTACTTCACAATTGAAACCAATATTACAACAAAAATGTAACGAACATAAATTTTGTGTTTTGACGAGCTCTTCGTGTAGGTTTTTGTCTATCTCTTACGGTTTAGCAGTTAAGCAAAATGCGGCAAAATTCGTCCAGAAAAAAAGAGGTCTACTGAGGCTTTTCCCAGAAAGTTCAAGGTATACATTTTATTTGGGATGTAAATAGATTTAATATACGGGCTTTTAATCAAAATCGTTAGTCATGTTTGAGAAAATAAAAATTTTCGAAAATTTTTGCATGTAAAAGGTAGTTAGTGGTGTGGAGATTTTCTTAGAAATCTTCGTGTCGCATCCTTGGAAGATACTAAATATAAATACCAAGTTTGGTATTTAAGGGCCTTTTCGTTTTTGAGCCATACTGTCTTTACACACATACACATTCACACACACAGAGACAGACAGCACACGGACCTTTTTCTAAACATACTTTTTTTCGGACTCAGGGGAACTCCAAAACATTTATTTCCGGTGAAATCTCGACATCAAACTTTTGGGTGGAGTACAATACCTTCTCTATCCACTATGTACATTGTACATGCGGGCTTGAGAAAGTAAAAATTAAAATAAATTAATAAAATAAAATAGAAAACAAAATAATAATTCATGCGAATAGCTAGCTAGCGTTTACTATCCAAATACAGCCAGTGATTTTCTCCTTTCTTAATAGTTCCTGAATAGTTAATCATATTTATATACCTTCATAGTTTTGCCGAAGACTGTACATATTACTAGGAAGCGCAGAAGGGATAGTGTTTGAGGAATTGCAAATTAACAGCTCTATGGGAATTGATGTCGCAAGAGACAGAAAGGGTTCAGTACTCCCGCTGTCCGCTCACATGTAGTGAATTTACTGATGATGATGATGTTGATGTTGATGATGGTGATGATGATGAGATGATGTTGATAGTGATGATGTTGAAGATGATGGTGATGGTGGTGATGTTGATGGTGATGTTGATGTTGATGGTGATGATGATGTTGATAATGATGGTGATGATATTGATGATGTTGATGATGGTGATGGTGATTATGGTGGTGATGATATTGATGATGTTGATGATGATGATGATGGTGATGATGATGGTGAAAACTGAGTGGCCTCTCTCGAGGCCTCACATGTAGGCTTCTAGAACCCTTTCTGCCTCAAACTGAGCTTCAATCAAATTCAGTGGTTCCAATAGATTGGATCACGTCTCCGGGTTCCAAAAACAAGGAACCCAGGGTTACATATTTAGTGAACGAACTGCTCCCGCCTCCCTTTTTTATCTACCCTTTCAAAAAACTACTTGGATTTACAAGTAGGTAATTGCGCAGTGAACTTCAGTCTTTATGCACCCCAAATGCGCTCCCTACTTATATATTTTCTATTTTGCATATATTGCAATCAGATGCACCCAAAAACGTCATAAGTACTTGGTCACCATTCAATAATATCTTTTAAGTGCTGCCATTAAAAGTAAATAAAATAGTGCAAAATATCACAGATGTATGAAACTTCATCTCGTGCAAAGCAGCCCTAAAACCTCAACAAGGATGAAGGCGTTTACAAAAGTTAAATAGACATAGGTTCAATAGAACAAGGCATCATGAACAGTATCTTGCCAAAATGTTATACAGACTATATTAAAACGTAAATGTAAAATAACAGAACAAAATCAATTTCCAGTAATAAATGAGTCCGCAAACAAGCGATGATTTATTGTTGCAAATATATGATAAGAAATGCCATTGGTTTTTGCTTTCTCTACACTACTATATACTTACATAGCGTATAGAGAAGGTATTGCACTCCACCCAAAAATTTAATACCGAGATTTCACCGGAAATATATGTTTTAGGGTTCACTGTAACCAAACACAGCATTTTCAGAAAAAGGTCCGTGTGTGTCCGTGTGTCCGTGTGCCCTCTGTCAGTGTGTTCGTGTGTCTGTGAACACGATATCTCAAAAACGAAAAGTCAGTAAAATACCAAACTTGATATTTAAAATAAGTGGATGCGACACGAAGATTTTCAAGAAAATATCCCCACCCCAAACTACCCTTTACACGGATTTTTTCCGACAATTTTGATTTTCACAAAAATGGCTCTCATGATTTTGATTACAATATCCTATATTAAAGGTATTTAACTGACAAATAAAATGTGGGTATATCTTGATTTTCTAGGAATAGCCTCTGAAAACTACTTTAGTTTGGATGAATTCTAACCGTAAGAGTTGGACAAAAACTTAACACACAAAAACTATAGAGCAGTTAAAACACACAATTAAGGTTACACACATTTTTACTTTCTCTATACGTACTATGCACATAGTGTATAGAGAAGGTATTCCACTCCACCAAAAAAGTTGATTCCGAGATTTCACCGGAAATATATGTTTTAGGGTCCCCTGTATCCAAGAAAAGTACTTTGAGAAAAAGGTCCGTCCGTGTGTCCGTGTGTGTGAACATGATAACTCAAAAACGAAAACTCGATAAAATACCAAACTTGGTATTTAGGTTAGTATCTTTCAGGGATGCGCCACGAAGATTTTGAGAAAAATCCCCCACTCCAGACTAGCCTTTACATGGAACTTTTTTCGAAAATTTTGATTTTCTAAAAAATGGCTGTAACGATTTTGATTAAAATCTCGTATATTAAAGATATTTACCTGACAAATAAAATGTATATTTTTAATTTTCTGGGAATAGCCTCTGAAGACTACTTTATTCTAGGTCAATTTTACGGAATTTTCCATAACTGCTAAACCGTAAAAGATAGACAAAAACTTATCATACAACTAACGTAGAGCACTTAAAATACACACAATTTATGCATACATTTTTTCATGGAGTTGATTGTTTTTGAGATATTCCTTGTTTTTGGTATCAGGTATAAGAACTTATACTTTTCTCATACAGGACTTTGTGAACTCGTGTCCATACAAAGGAACTTCAGTCACATAGCAGCCAGCTTTTGACTATGGCTATAAACTATGCTACTCTCTTATTTCGCTTCTACTTACAAGGAGGCAAGTAATAAGTCTATTTCTGCTAACGTTTGCTCGATTAGCAAGAAGTAAATAAAAGCATAAGCTTTTTAAAAATAATTTATTGCAGAGGTGTAGAGAATGTCCTGCGAATGGAACACATCAGTTTTTTTTCGTAGAGTTGATCGTTTTTTAGACATTGCTTATTTTGGGTTTCAGCTTTGAAAAACTTAGGCTTTTCTCACATAGGAATTTGTCAACTCCTGTCCATACAAACAAAGGAACTTCAGTCACATAGCAATCAGCTTTTGACTATCACTTTAACCTATGGCCTCCACTTATAAGGAAGCAAGCAAGATGACTATTTCTGTTACGTTTTTCTCGATTAGCATGAAGTAAATAGAAGCACAAGATTTTTAACAATACTTTTTTGCAGAGTTTTAGAGAAAGTCATGTGAATGCAACACATCTGATTTTTAATTTGTATTCTGTTCATTGCTGCAGGTTTCCATTTTGATTACGTAGAGTACAGCACGCCTGTTACTGTACCCTTGTTTTGATTACAACGCCACATGGTGGTAATGTTCAGTGTTGCAAACATGAACACATCGCAGAAACATACGAACGAAACAAGCACTCATAACCCACATTCACAATAATAAATTTCGCACACGGTTTGTTTGCAGATCCATTATTCTTAGAACGTATATACTTCTGTTATGTGTACTTTCAATCGTTTCAGTTTGTGCTATTAAATATAAGACACCTTATTTCACAAAAGAATTCCCCTCTTTAAAAAAATAGTGTTGTTATTGATCATAATTCAGTAAAGCATGAAGATTATGCAATTATTGCTTACCAAATAAGGCCTTAATTTTTACTTTCTCCATACGCACTATGTACATAGTGTATATAAAAAGTATTGCACTCCACCAAAAAATTCGATACCGAGATTTCACCGGAAATATATGTTTTAGGGTCCCCAAAATCCAAAAAAAGCATTTTCACAAAATCCAAAAAAAAAAAGCATTTTCACAAAAAGGTCCGTTGCGTGTGTGTGTCCGTGTGTCTGTGAACACGATAACTCAAAAACGAAAAGCCGGTAAAATACCAAACTTGGTATATAAGTTTAGTATCTTCCAGGGATGCGACACGAAGCTTTTGAGAAAAATCCCCCCACCCCCAACTACCCTTTGCATGGAACTTTTTTTGAAAATTTTGATTTTGTCAAAAACGCCTCTAACGATTTTGATTAAAATTTCGTATATTAAAGATATTTACCTGAAAAATAAAATGTATATCTTGAATTTTCTGGGAATAGCCTCTGAAGAGTAGTTTATTCTAGATGAATTTTACTAAATTTTTAATAACTGCTAAACCGTAAGAGATGGACAAAAACTTACTACACAAAAATGTAGAGCACATTAAAACACACAATTTATGTTATATACATTTTTTTCGTGGAGTTCGTCGTTTTTGTGACATTCCTTACTTTTGGTTTCTGCTATGAAAAACGTATACTTTTCTCATACAGCAACTTGTCAACTCCTATCCATATAAACAAAGGAACTTCATTGACGTTGCAACCAGCTTTTGACTATGACTTTAACCTACGATTGTCCCTTATTTCGCTTCTACTTACAAGGAACCGAGTAATAAGACTGTTTCTGCTAATTTTTTCTGATTAGCATAAAGTAAATAGAAGTATAAGCTTTCTAAGAATTATATGTTGCAGGGATATAGAGAAAGTCATGTGAATGATACACTTCAGATTTTTATACAAATATTTTATGCTCCATATGCAAGAATTCTTTACATACTAAACACTATTTTAATCTATCTCATGCATATATTCTCAAAAAATCTTAATTTTCTAAATATTTTATATTTATGAGATAAACCTTTACAAAAATGTTGCAAAACAACTTTCGTTGTAGAAAGGGAAACGGAATTGATAGTCCTGTTTCAAAAACATAATACTGTATGCTAATCTAAAAATCTGATGTGTTCCATTCACATGACTTTCTCTATATCTCTGCAATACATTATTTTTAAAAAGCTTATGCTTCTATTTACTTCCTGCTAATCGAGAAAAAAATTAGCAGAAATAGTCTTATTTCTTGCTTCCTGTAAGTAGAACCGAAATAAGGGAATACCATAGGTTAAAGTGATAGTCAAAAGCTGGTTGCTATGTGACTGAAGTTCTTTTGTTTGTATGGACACGAGTTCACAAAGTCCTGTAGAGAAAAATATAAGTTTTTATAGCTTAAACAAAAAACAAGGAATATCTAAAAGACAATCAACTCCACGAAGAAATATATATACAACGTAAATTGGGTGTTTTAACGTGCATTTTTTGTGTGGTAAGTTTTTGTCTCTCTCTTACGGTTTAGCACTTATGCAAAATTCCGTAAAATTCACTCAGAATAAACTAGTCTTCAGAGGCTATTCCAAGAAAATTCAAGATATACATTTTATTTGTCAGTTAAATATCTTTAATATACGATACTTTAACAAAATCGTTACAGCCATTTTTTAGAAACACAAAATTTTCGAAAAACTTCCATGTAAAGGGTAGTTTGGAGTGGGGGGATTTTTCTCAAAATCTTCGTGTCGCATCCCCGGAAGATACTAAACTTAAATACCAAGTTTGGTATTTTACCGACTTTCAGTTTTTGAATTATCGTGTTCACAGACACACGGACACACACACACACACACACGGACCTTTTTCTGAAAATACTTTTTTGGATACAGGGGACCCTAAAACATATATTTCCGGTGAAATCTCGGTATCGAATTTTTTGGTGGAGTGCAATACCTTCTCTATACACTATATACATAGTACGTGTAGAGAAAGCAAAAATGACAGCACTTTAAATAAATTACAAAGCATTGAAAATTCAGACTAATAAGAATGTTTGTCGACTGCCTCCGTAGTCGAGTGGTCAGCGGGTTCGATTCCCGGCTGAAGCACGGAATTTGTCTTTAACCAGAATTATTCCCCATCCCCCCTCCAGAGTCTGGAAGTATGAATTGGAGAATGAATGTGAGTGTTCAAGGAAAATAAAATGTATAAAACCAAGCGTAAAGAACCTGCAGTCAATGAGCTGTATCTAATGTAAAGCACTGAATTTTTTCTAAAATTTGTTTTCGATTCGAATTTTTGGGTAGTATACAATACCTCTTCTAGCAACTATGTATATTGTATGTACACACGTAAACAATATTTTTCCTTACGGGAAGTAAGGAAAGTTCAGTACTCCGCCTATCGAGATCAATACGAAGTTTGGTATTTTACCGACTTTTCGTTTTTGAGTTATCGTGTTCACAGACACATGGACACACTGACACACGGACATACGACACACCGACACACACACACACACACGGACCTTTTTGTGAAAATGCTTTTTTTGGATATTGGGGACCCTAAAACATATATTTCCAGTGAAATCTTGGTATCGAATTGCAATACCTTCTCTATACACTGTGTACATAATGCGTATAGAGAAAGTAAAAAGATGTAATGATCAATAGGTTGTGTTTTAAAGCCAGCTGAATTAATGTGTTGTAAGAGTTTTATCTACCTCTTGTGTTTTAACTGAAAAACAAAATCATTAAAACTCCTTCCGAATAAAGAGAATCTCAGGGGTATTGCTAGAAAGCTCAAGACTTAACATTTTATTTGTAACGTAAATATCTGAAACAAGCGATATTTTAATCAAAACTATTACATCCATTTTTCGAGAAGATCGAATTCGAAAACTTTTTCATGCAGGGTTAGTTTGCGGTGGAGGACTTTTCTTGAAAAACTTACTGTCGCATCTTTGGAAGGTACTAAATGATAAGTTTGGTATTTACCGGACATTTCGTTTTTGAGTTATGTTGACAGGCAAAGGCCCAGACACATTTACACACATATAAACACGGAGATTTTTCCAAAATAGGTTTTGTTTTATTTACGTGCCGCAAAACATCTATTTCGGATGAATATCATATCAACTTTTTGGGTAGAATGCAATATCTTCTCTACCTGCTACATACGTGATAAGAAAATAAAATGTATTACAATAGGTGTAACATTTCTAAATATTACATTATAATCAATGTCGATATTGTAAGTTTCGCCAGTCTAGTACTTAATTGTGGCTAAATGGTTAGTTTTTACTTTCTCTATACGCACTACGTACATAGTGTATAGAGAAGGTATTGCACTCCACCCAAAAATTCGATACCGAGATTTCACTGGAAATATATGTTTTAGGGTCCCCAATATCAAAAAAAAGCATTTTCACAAAAAGGTCCGTGTGTGTGTGTGTGTGTGTGTGTGTCCGTGTGTCTGTGAACACGATAACTCAAAAACGAAAAGTAGCTAAAATACCAAACTTGGTATTTAAGTTCAGTATCTTCCAGGGATGCGACACGAAGATTTTGAGAAAAATCCCCCCACCCCCAATTACCCTTTACATGGAACTTTTTTCGAAAATTTTGATTTTCTCAAAAATGGCTCTAACGATTTTGATTAAAATTTCGAATATTAAAGATATTTATCTGACAAATAAAAAGTATATCTTGAGTTTTCTGGGAATAACCTCTGAAGAGTAGTTTATTAAGGATGAATTTTACTAAATTTTGAATAACTGCTAAACCGTAAGAGATGGACGAAAACTTACTACACAAAAATGTAGAGCACGTTAAAACATACAATTTATGTTATATACCTTTCTTTCGTAAGTTCGTCGTTTTTGAAACATTTCTTATTTTAAGTTTCTGCTATGAAAAACTTATACTTTTCTCATACAGGAACTTGTCAACTCCTATCCATATAAACTAAGGAACTTCATTGACATAGCAACCAGATTTTGACTATCATTTTAAATTATGGTAGTCCCTTATTTCGCTTCTACTTACAAGTAAGCAAGTAATAAGACTATTTCTGCTCATTTTTTCTGAATAGCTTAAAGTAAACAGAAGCATAAGCTTTTTAAGAATAATTTGTTGCAGGGATATAGAGAAAGTCATATGAATGGTACACATCAGATTTTTAGTGTATGTAAACATTTATCAAGGTTGTGAGAACTATTCACACGATCATCTGGTAACGATATTATTAATTATGTAATTAAAAACAGTCTTAATATTAAGGTGCAGTAATTGCACAAAAGTGAATTTGAGAAGTCACTAACACTCGCGCTTTGTGAGAAATGTGATAATGCAGCACATAAGAATACTCAAACACGTTTAATTAGCGCCTGCAAGACCTGTTTTAAACCAGCTGTATTACATGGCAGTGCCTATAAGCACAATTTCATACTGCAGAAGTATTAATAGCAGAAAACCTACGAATGTGTTTATTTTATAATCTTATACCATGGCGTACAGATAAAAAAAATCTGATGTGTTCCATTTACATGACTTTCTCTACCTCTCTGCAACAAATTATTGTTAAAAAGCTTAGGATGCTATTTACTTCATGCTAATCGAGAAAAAAATTAGCATAAATAGTCTTATTACTTGCTTCCTTGTAAGTAGAAGCGAAATAAGGGAGTACCATAGGTTAAAATGATGGTCAAAAGCTGGTTGCTACATGACTGAAGTTTCTTTGTTTGTATGGACACGAGGTCACAAACTCCTGTATGAGTAAAGTATAAATTCTTTATAGCTGAAACCAAAAAACAAGGAATATCTCAAAAACAATCAACTCCACGAAAAAAACGTATGTAACATAAATTGTGTGTTTTAAAGTGCTCTACATTTGTTGTATGGTAAGTTTTTGTCTATTTTTTACGGTTTAGCAGTTATGGAAAATTCCGTAAAATTGACCCAGAATAAAGTAGTCTTCAGAGGCTATTCCCAGAAAATTCAAAATATACAGTTTGTCAGCTAAATATCTTTAATATACGATATTTTAATCAAAATCGTTAGAGCCATTTTTTAGAAAATCAAAATGTTCGAAAAAGTTCCATGTAAAGGGTAGTTTGGGGTGGGGGATTTTTCTAAAAATCTTCGTGTCGCATGCCTGGAAGATACTAAACTTAAATACCAAGTTTGGTATTTTACAGACTTTTCGTTTTTGAGTTATCGTGTTCACAGACACACGGACACACACACGGACTTTTTTCTGAAAATACTTTTTTTGAATACAGAGGATCCTAAAACATATATTTCCGGTGAAATCTCGGTATCGAATATATTGGGTGGAGTGCAATACCTTCTCTATACACTATGTACATAGTGCGTATAGAGAAAGTAAGAAAAGCCGACCCCGCTGGTATAATAAGCAGGATTTTAAAGTGAACGCTTTTCAAGAGGGAAGCCACGACCGGAAACACCTGGTTAGACGCTGTGGGAAGTAATACTACCATCAGAGTCAAGAGAATTTATTGCCTGCTTCAACCCTTTCTTCTTCAATCAACATGATTCAAACGTAAACAAGCAGTGGTACACACCACATCGATTCGACATTGCTGTTTTAAAAATATGAAAATAGAAAATTACTTCTATTTACAATACCAAGTGAAAGGAACAATATATTTTCTGTTTATATTGTTACGAATGTTGTCACAGAGATCACACACAAGCTATAGGAAGACATCCGTAGGTGTTTAAAAATAATATTGCAAAATAAACCCTTTACATAGATGTAATAAAGTTTAAAATGTAACAATAAAGTTTAAATACTCAGTGAAGTTTCATAGTCTACTGAAGGAGTGTTTTTCAAAGTACGCTCATTTTATAAAACCTAAAATGTCATTAATAAAAAAAGTGGAGTATGACAAGTATAACTGGTTCATCTGTGGCGATTGCAAAATGGATATACGAAATATTGCTGCTTTTTGTGGAATGGAATAGCCGTGCCAAATGAAAATATTACGACACCAAAATATGGCCTCCCCGAAAGAATTTTATACCTGGAGAGAAGAATATTTCAGCTGAACCATTCGCTGATAAATCAAAAATTCTTTTACCTCCACTTCATATTACATTAGACCTGATAAATTTTGTGAAGTCGTTGGACAAAGTTAAAGAAAGACATTTTTGTTGGGCCTCAGATTAGAGAACTAATGAAAGATCAGCAGTTTAAAGTAAATTGAACCATGTTGAGCTTGAAGCATGGATATCATTCAAAAGTATTTTTGAAGTTCTTTGGCAATATTAGAACACAAAATTACGAATATTTAATTGAGGAAATACTAGGAGCCTATAGAAATCTAGGTTGTCTCTCAAAATTCACTTCCTGCATTCCCTTTTGAACCTTTTCACTACAAATCTAGGACACGTTAGTGACGAACATAGAGAAAGATTCTACCAAGATATTTCTGAAATAGACAAGAGGTATCAAGAAAGCTGGAAACCCAATATTCTTGCAGATTACTGCTGGAACCTCATTAGAAGAATCACAAGAAATTATAGAAGAAGCAGCAAACGACAGCAGAGTATAGACTAGAAAACGAACTGGCAACGTTTTCAGGTATGTTAATTGGTTACACTTACAAAATTATATAATTTTTACTTTCTCTATACTCACTATGTACATAGTGAATAGAGAATGTATTTCATTCCACCAAAAAATTCGATACCGAGATTTCACCGGAAATACATGTTTTAGGGTCCCCAGTATCCAAAAAAAGTATTTTCAGAAAAAGATCCGTGTGTGACCGTGTGTCCGTGTGACTGTGAACACGATAACTCAAAAACGAAAAGTCGGTAAAATATCAAACTTGGTATTTAAGTTTAGTATCTTCCAGGGATGCGACACGAAGATTTTGAGAAAAATCCCTCCACCCCAAACTACCCTTTACATGGAACTATTTTCGAAAATTTTTATTTTCTAAAAAAATAGCTGTAACGATTTTGATGAAAATATCGTATATTAAAGTTATTTACCTGGCAAATAAAATGTATATTTTGAATTTTCTGGGATTAGCCTCTGAAGACTACTTTATACTGGATGAATTTTTCATAACTACTAAACCGTAAGAGATGGCCAAAAATTAACCCACAAAAAATGTTGAGCACGTTTAAACACACAATTTATGTTATATACATTTTTTTCGTGGAGTTGATCGTTTTTGGCATATTCCTTTTTCTTGGCTTCAGCTTTGAAAAACTTATACTTTTCTCATACAGGAGTTTGTCAACTTCTGTCCATGCAAACAAAGGAACATCAGTCACATAGCAACCAGCTTTTGGCTTTCACTTTAACCTATGGTACTCCCTTATTTCGCTTCTACTTACAATAAAGCAAGAAATAAGACTATTTGTGCTAATTTTTCTCGATTAGTATGAAATAAATAAAAGATAAGCTTATTAACAATAATAATTTACAGAGATGTAGAGAAAGTCATGTGAATGTAACACATCAGATTTTTTATGAAGGATTCTTCTACATATTACGGTAACTTTACATATTATTTTCAAATTTTAGAAGTGTAAGTGCACGATTTACTAAAAAACTGAGGGGCTAGAAAGCATCTAAGGCCATTTTTAAACTCGGCACGACAAAATACATTTACAATGTTATGTTTTGTGCAAAAAAATAAGGCGAGTTTTGTTGTCCAGTGTAATCATAAGCAGCCACTGGTAAGTGATGCTACAAATTTGACTTTCGGATTTGTGCGTGCAAATGAATTGCAGGAATATAAAGATGAACGTCAGATGGCTGTTATGAAAATGATAGAAATAATATTGATGGTGTAGATAAGAAAATATATCAACTATAAATTTGATTCTATAATTTTTGTTATACTCATCCAATATGAGTTAAAACATCTACTTGGAAAAATAAAACGAAAACAGTGAAACAGAATTACAAATTGAAGTTACTAATTTAAAGACAAATGATTGAAGATTATAAAAGTCTAAATGGAAATCTCGATTAAAATTTAATTTGCTTTGTTGTATGTTATTATTTGTGAATTTAAATTATATGTATGTAAAATTGTAACACTTGGTTGAAGTGATGAATATTACGAAACATTAATGTAAAAGTCGTATCAGTCTATATAAATGTATTTTGAGCCGCGCCGTGGCGAGTGGTTAGACTAGTTGGACCTCATGTGAGATTTGTGGTGGACAAAGCGGCGCAGGGGCGGGTTTTCTCCGGGTTCTCAGTTTCCCCCACCACCTGTGCTCCATCTTCATTCAATATATCATCACCTGCGGTGCCACACGTAGTAAAAGCGAACGTTAAACACTAACGATACATAAATAAATAAACAAACAAAGGTGTTAAAGCTATACCTCCACTGCGGATCAAGAACCCCCCCCCCTCCTTTGTAACGCGCGTTATGTGCAGCCCTGGTTGCGTTCCCTGATGTTACCATTCCTACAACCACAATGGCCAATTTGCCAACTCTGGTATAGAGCTTACAACGGAAACAGACAACTCGTACACTGGAACTATGAGGGATCTACAGCGGCTACCAATCCCTCCCAGGAGGAAGGAATGAATTAACCCTTTGTTGCCTGTCAGTTCCTATAAGTTCTGATTGTTTTAAGCGTAACTATACAAATAGGGTTGTACTCTAGGATTAATTTCATTTTATACTAACCATCAGCAGGTCGTCTCCTTAGCGCGGTGGTAGCGTTGCTGCTTACCAAGCGGGAGACCTGGGTTCGATCCCCAGTACCGGCGTGGGGATTTTTCCCCCGCTGGGAGACCTGGCCCGGGGTGCACTCAGCCTCGTAAGGTCCCTGGGGGGCCAATTGAGGAGCTACTTGATGGAGAAGTAGCGGCTCCAGGTCGCGAGGACCGCATTAACCGGCCGGGGGGGACTCGAGGCGCTGACCACGTCTCACCCTCCAATACTGCACCCCATCCATGACGTCTGTAGTGGACCGAGATGGGGGACGCAGCGGCCGGGCGGTAGGCCAAGGTTCCCCGTGAGCTGTCGTGCCATGGAGTTAAGTTAACTAACCTTCAACCATACACGAAAAGAATCCAATAGCTGTTTTTGCCCTAAAATTGCAATGATTTTTTAAAATAAATAAAAAGTGAAACACACCTAACTGCATTCAAATGTAAGCCCAAGAATCACACCGATTATTTTACCTGAGCTCTCTCCGTCCTTTACCACAATCACTGGGCTTTGAATGGATGACCAGTCCATTACCAATCATCTAACACTCATGGTCATTTGAACAACCTTTTTGTTAGTGCCTTTGGCAGGATTATGAAAACTGGTTAAGAAGAATTTAAACTTTTAATTCGGATAAAAAAATTAATAAATCATCTACATTTAAAATAAGAACTGAAGCTTTCCTGGCGACGTGTTAATTCAAAATCTTCTCGGGCTAGAAGCCCGAGAAGATTTTCAATCTACATTTATTTTCATTTCTATTTTATTTATTCTTTTATACAATTATTTTATAGATTTATTCCTATACATTTTTACCATAACTTCAGCTTTAAACTTGAATTAAAAGAAAAACAGGATATATATATATATATATATATATATATATATATATATAATATATTATATATACTAATGCAGGCGACTAAGGGTTAAAGAAGATACAGGAGGCTAGAGGCGTGACAAACAAGCCACGGAGACACTGAAGTACCTAAGAGTTCCGGCTCTATGACCCAATACACTACTGAAGCTGCCCAGTGACGCGGGGCTTTCCAACCCCTCAGCTCTATATTATCTTTCCACGCCATCTGTCCAGCACCGTCATACACCGCGAAACCTAACAGAGCACCTGAAAGTTGAGAAGGAAAGCGAGTGAAAGGAAAATGTAGGAAAGGCAATCGTGGTTGATGAGAAATCACTCCAGAATTCTCCTATAAAAAATCTGATGTGTTCCGTTCATATGTTTTTCTCTACACCTCTGCTACAAATTATTGTTAAAAAGCTTATGCTTCTATTTACTTCGTGCTAATCGAGAAAAAAACTGGGAGAAATGTTCTTATTACTTGCTTCCTTGAAAGTAGAAAGGAAATAAGGGAGTAGCATAGGTTAAAGTGATAGTCAACAGTGTGTCTGAAGTTCCTTTGTTTGTGTGGACAGTAATTGACAAATTCCTGTATGAGAAAAGTTTAAGTTTTTCAAAGCTGAAACCAAAAATTCCCCCCCAGCCCGAGCTACCCTTTACGTGGAAATTTTTTTCTTCAAAATGGCGCTAATGATTAGATTAAAGTCTCTTATATTTAAGATATTTGCTTGCCAAATAAAAAGTATATCTTGGGGAATAGCCTCTGAAGACTACTTTATTCTGGGTGAATTTTACGGACTTTTGCATAACTGCTAAACCGTAAGAGATGGACAAAAATTGACCACACAACAAATGTAGAACACATTAAAACATACAATTTATGTTATATACATTTTTTTGCGGAGCTGATCGTTTTTAAGATATTCCTGTTTTTTCGTTTCAGCTTGAAAAACTCGTACTTTTCTCATACAGGAATTTGTCAACTCCTCTCAATACAAACAAAGGAACTTCATCGCATAGCAACCAGTTTTTGACTAGCACTTTAACTTATGGTACTTCCTTAGTTCGCTTCTACTTTTCAAGGAAGCAAGTAATAAGACTATTTCTGCTATTTGTATCTCGATTAAAATGAGGTAAATAGAAGCATAGGCTTTTTAACAATAATTTGTTGCAGAGATGTTGAGAAAGTCATGTGAATAGAACACATCACATATTTTTATTTTGTCTTACACTACTGTTGTTTTAGATAAAATGATAATTACAACCTTCAAATAGGGATATAGTTTTTACGTACATTTTGGTTTATCTAACCTTTTCATAATTTAATGTACCTATTGTATCTTCATGATTAGTAGATTAATTGCGGTGTTATACTGTCCCTTAAATTAGTAATTATATTTCTATTAAAAGAACACACACAGACACACACACACACAAAGGGTTGATTGTGATTGGTAGGCATATTATAAATAATTACACAAAATAAAGACAATTATTATAGCATTAACTTGGTAAAACAAGGAGTTGTTTAACTTGGTTAATACCATTATAATCACTTCGTAATTAATTGGTATCGAACAGAATTTGAAAGAAACGTCCTTCACCTTGGTATACTTATTTCGCGACTTTCTATACCAGTGGTCCAATTGCCCCGTGTTTTATGTGTGGAGATATCTCTTTTTGCGTTAAAAGAATTGCAAAAGTCAACGGGGCCGCATCTCCCACCTAGACGGCCCAGGTTCGATCCCAAACGACCGCATGTGAGATTTGTGGTGGACAAAGCGGCGCTGGGCAGGCTTTCTCCGGGTTCTCCGGTTTCCCCCGCCATCACATTCCACCGGTGCCACATCTTCATTCATGTATCATCAGTGCAACTGCCTGCGGTGCCATTAGTAGCAAAAGCGGGCGTTAAACACAACAAAAAAATCTTATGTGTTCCATTCACATTACTTTCTCTACATCTCTGCAACAAATTATTGTTAAGAAGCTTATGCTTCCATTTACTTCATTTTATTCGAGAAAAAAATAGCAGATATAGCCTTATTACTTGCTACCTTGTAAGTAAAAGCGAAATAAGGGAGTAACATTGGTTAAAGTGGTAGTCAAAACCTGGTTGCTATGTAACTGAATTTCCTTTGTTTGTATGGACAGGAGTTGACAAATTCCTGTATGAGAAATGTATAAGTTTTTGATAGCTGAAACAAAAAACAAGGAATATGTCAAAAACGATCAAATCCACGAAAAATCTCTTACTGTTTAGCAGTGATGCAAAATTCCGTAAAACTCATCCAGAATAAAGTAGTCTTCAGAGGATATTGCCGGAAAATTCAAGATATACATGTTGTTTGTCAGGTAAACATCTATAATATTTGACACTTTAATCAAAATCGTTAGAGCCATTTTTGAGAAAACCAACATTTTCGACAAAAGTACCATGTAAAGGGTAGTTGGGGGTGGGGGATTTTCTTGAAAATCTTCATGTCGCATCCTTGGAAGGTACTAAACTTAAATACCAAGTTTAGTATTTAATGGTCTTTTCGTTTTTAAGCTATGCTGTCCACAACACACAGACACAGACACACACACACGGTCCTTTTTGTAACATTTTTTTTGGATTCAGGGGGATCAAAACATGTATTTCCGGTGAAATTTCGGTATCGAATTTTTGCGTGCATTACAATACCTTCTCTTTACATTATGTACATAGTACGTGTAGAGAAAGTAAAAAATCTGATGTGTTCCATTCACATGACTTTCTCTACGTCTTTGCAACAAATTATTGTTAAAAATCTTATGCTTCTATTTACTTCATGCTAACCGAAAAAAAATTATCAGAAATAGTCTTATTACTTGATTCCTTGTAAGTAGAAGGGAAATAAAGGAATATTATAGACTAAACTGATCGCCATAAGCTGGTTGCTCTGTGACTGAAGTTCCTTTGTTTGTATGGACAGGAATTTGTATGAGAAAAGTATCAAGGAATATGTCAAAAACGATCAACTTCACGAAAAAAGTGTACATGACATAAATTGTGTGTTTTAATGTGCTCTACTTTTTTTGTGCGTTAAGTTTTTGTCCATCTCTTACGGTTTAGCAGTTATGTAAAATTCCGTAAAATTGATCCAGAATAAAGTAATCTTCAGAGGCTGTTCCCAGAAATTTCAAGATATAAGTTTTATTTGTCAGGTAAATATCTTAATTATTTGACATTTTAAACAAAATCGTTAGAGCCATTTTTAAGAAAATAAATAATATCGGAAAAAGTTCCATGTGAAGGGTAGTTGGGGTGTGGGGTATTTTCTTGAAAATCTTTGTGTAGCATCCTTGGAAGATACCAAACTTAAATACCAAGTTTGGTATTTAACGGTCTTTTCGTTTTTGAGCTATGCTGTCCACAGGCACTCCGACACACACAGACGCACACACATACGCACACACACATAGGACCTTTTTGTAAAAACGTTTTTGTTTTTGTTTTTTTTGTTTTTTTTGTTTTTTTGTTTTTTTTTTTGGATTCAGTGGGCCCCAAAACATGTATTTCCAGTGAAATCTCGGTATCGAATTTTTGGGTGTATTACAATACCTTCTCTATACTTTATATGTAGAGAAAGTAAAATGTCAACGGGACTATTTTAAGTAAAAGCCTCCAGTGGAGAACTGACGAAAGCCACGTTCGTTCTATTCGTCGCAGTGAGCGCGATACGCACACAGTTTCAATCATAGTGTAAAGTGAAGGTCACTCTCGCCAGTGGCCAAGCGGTTAAGACCACTCGACTTTCAGCAAGGCGGCCGGGTTTGATCCCAGACGACCGCATGTGGGATTTGTGGTGCACAAAGCGGCGCAGGGACGGGTTTCTCCAGGTTCTCCTTTTTTCCCCGCCATCGTGTCCCATATTTTTACTTTCTCTACACGTACTATGTACATAGTGTATAGAGGAAGTATTGCATTCCACCCAAAATTTCGATGCCGAGATTTCGCCGGTAATACATGTTTTAGGATCCCTTTAATCCGAAAAAAAACATTTTTAGTGAAAGGTCCGTGTGTCTGTCTGCCTGTGTGTGTGTGTGTGTGTCTGTCTGTGGAAAACATAGCTCAGAAACCAAAGGACCGTTAAATACCAAATTTGGTATTTATGTATAGTATCTTCCAAGGATGCGACACGATTTTCAAGAAAATCCCCCCACCAGAACTACCCTTTGCATGGAAAAATTTTGATTTTCTTAAAAATGGCTCTAACAATTTTGATTAAAATCACGTATATTATAGCTATTTGCACCCCGAATAAAATGTATATCTTGACTTTTCAGGGAATAGCTTCTGAAGACCTCTTTATTCTGGAGGAATTTTGCCAAATTTTGCATAACTGCTAAACCGTAAGAGATGGACAGAAACTTACCCTACAGAAAATCTAGAGCACATTAAAATACACAATATACTTCATATACATTTTTTTTGCGTGGAGTTGATCGTTTTTAAGACACTCCTTGTTAGTAATTTCGGCTTTGAAAAACTTATACTTTTCTCATACAGGACTTTGTAAACTCTTGTCTGTACAAACAAAGGAACTTCAGTCACATAGCAACCATCTTTTGGCTATTACTTTAACCTATGGTCTTCTCTTATTTCACCTCCACTTAACAAGGAAGCAGGTAATAAGACTATTTCTGCTTATTTTTTCTCGATGGCATGAAGTAAATAGAAGCATAAGCTTTTTAACAATAATTTGTTGCAGAGGTGTATAGAAAGTCATGGGAATGGATCACATTAGATTTTTTACTTTCTCTACACGTACTATGTATAGAGTATATAGATAAGGAATTGTATTGCACCCAAAAATCCATACTGAGATTTCACTAAAATACATATTTTGAGATCCCCAAATAAAAAACATCCACTCACATGACTTTCTCTATATCTCTGTAACAAGATATCAAGCTTAAATACTAAGTTTGGTATTTAATGGTCTTTACGTTTTTGAGCTATGCTGTTCCACAGACTCACACACAAACAGACACACGGATCTTTTTTTAAAAAAAATGCTTCTTTTGGATTCAGGGGGACCCAAAACATGTATTTCCGGTGAAATCTTGTTATTGAATTTTTGGGTGGAATGCAATACTTTCTCTATACACTAAGTACATAATACGTGTAGAGAAATTAAAATAATAATTTCTAAAATAATGTTGTGGGTGTGTACATTTATGCGTCTGTGTGTCTGTGTGTGTGAGTGTTAGTCAATGGGCTGCATACTTCCAAAACGAAAGCTCCGTTTAATGCTAAATTTGATATTTAGGTATCTTCAAGGACACGAAGATTTTCTAGAAGATCCCTCCCCCACACCCAACTACTCTTTATATGGAATATTTTTCAAACAATTTTGATTTTCTCAAAAATGACTTACGATTTTGACTAAAACACAATGTTTAAAATATTTTCATGACAAATGAAATTATATTTTGAATTTTCTGAGTATAGTCTCTGAAAACCTCTTCATTCTGGATGACTTTTGAGTAACTGTAAGTGATAAACAAAACTTATTATAGAAAACTATAGATCTCGTTAAAATACACAATTTATGTGATATACCTCTTTTTGTAGAGTTAACCGCTTCCAAGATATTCATTGTTATTGGTTTGAATTTTAACCTACTTAAAACTTTTCTCATAGGTAGATTCTTCTTTCGTTTCATACCTTTCTTGTTTTACTCCTTAGCCACGCAAATGAATCCGAATGTCAATTGTTTCACAAAGTTTTGTCTATACCATTAGCCTATCGTATTCGCTTATCCTTTCTGCTTACAAGAAAGCAGGCAATAAGACAATTACTGCTAATGGTAACCCCGCTTAGCATGAAGTAAGTAAATGAATACTAATGTTTTGTAAGAAGAAAGTTTGTAAATTAATCCAGAATAAAGTAGTCTTCAGGTGCTATTCCCAGAAAATTCAAGATATACATTTTATTTGTCGTGTAAATATAATACACCGTATTTTAATCAAAATCATTACAAGATTTTTGAGATAGTCAAACTTTTCTAAATGTGTTCCATGATAAGTGTAGGTCGAAGGGGTAGGGGTTTCTCGAAGCCTTCGTGTCGTATCCTTGAAAGATTCTAGATTAAAATACCAACTTGGAATTTTAACAACTTTTCGTTTTTGATTTATGATGAAATAAGTGTTGAAGCTTTCCTGGCGACGAATATGTTCTAGACGTTCTCGGGCTTCAAGCCAGGTGAGGTGATGTACGCTCGATGTCTCCACATCACCTCACCTGGTTTGAAGCCCGAGAACGTCTAGAGCATTGATTTATGATGTTCACATACACGTATCTTTTTCTAAAATGCTTTTAGTTACAAGAGAACCTAAAACGTGTATTTCCGGTGAAATCTCGGTATCGAATTTTTGGAGGGAGTTTAATATCTTCTCTACCTATCTATCATGCATTAGGTAGTGAGAGTAATGTGAATGTGACAGACCAGACGTTTTAACTGCTGCTTTCTTATCATCACTCTAGCTGTACTTATTTTGTTGCACGTATTATATAACATTATTACATATGCATGTGAGGTGTAGGTTACCATGACAAGCTGCAGCGATTATTATCTGAAGGTCGCTGTTTTAATTCCTGCTTCTTATGAAAAACAATTTAGCATCGTTTCACTGAAGGTGAAACAACTTAGCATCGGGTCCTTCTAGGGCAGTATCATCTCTATAATGTTTATGCAAACCGAATTCTAGGACAAACAAATGATTGCGACCTTATGAAAACTGAACTGGCAGCTTTCCTTTTAGGATAGTGAAATCTTACTTCCTTATTACTTTTTCTACACGTACGCATAGAGAAGGTATTGCTTTCCACCCAAAAATTCGATACCGAGATTTCACCGGAAATACATGTTTTGGGTCCCCCTGAATCCAAAAAAAGCATTTTCAGTAAAAGGTCCATGTGTCTGTGTGGCTGTGGACAGCATAGCTCAGAAACGAAAAGACCGATAAATACCAAAGTTGGTATTTAAGTTTGGTATCTTGTAACGATGCGACATGAAGATTTTTAAGAAAA
The DNA here is from genome assembly GCA_030762935.1 of Hymenopus coronatus. Classification (NCBI taxonomy): domain Eukaryota; kingdom Metazoa; phylum Arthropoda; class Insecta; order Mantodea; family Hymenopodidae; genus Hymenopus; species Hymenopus coronatus. The sequence continues at coordinate 139,636,523 of CM060881.1, read as the reverse complement.
TTCCCCCACCACAAACTACCCTTTACATGAAAAAATTTCGAAAATTTTAATTTTCTCAAAAATGACTCTAACGATTTTGATTAAAGTATTTTATATCTAAAATATCTACATAACAAATAAAATGTATACCTTCAATTTTCTGGGAATAGCCTCTGAAGACATGTTTATTCCGTGTGAATTTTGCGAAATTTTGCATAACTATTAAACCGTAAGAGATAGACAAAAACTTATTACACAAAAATGTAGATCACGATAAAACACACAATTTATGCCATATTTATTTTTTTCGTAGAGTTGGCTGTTTTAGAGATATTCCTTGTTATTGATTTCAGATTTAAAATATTTAAAGCTTTTCTCATACGGGTCAACTCCTGGTCACGCGAAGAAACGGAAGTCAATCCCAAAGCAACCACATTTTAAAACATTTGCTTGTCGATTTAATCTAGTGTATTCTCTTATTTCTTTTCTACTTAAAGAGGAACTAAGTGATAAGACCATTTCTGCTAAATTAAATAGATAGGAGAATAAGCTTTTAGCAATAATTTGTTACAGAGATGTACAGAAAGTCATGTGAGTGGAGAACATTTGATTTTTGTTTTTTGTTTTGTTTTTGTTTCAAGCTGAATGGTTTTGTACAGATACCATTAACATTAAGGTTCGCTTGGACTTTTGTTAAAATGTGTGGTTTCTACGTAATTACATTGACATAAATTATAATTCATTCATTAAAATATTATTTGAAATACTTGTTATGTAAGTTAATGATTCTGAAAACATGTTTGGTAATGTAAGCCAAAATTACAATTCATTTATTAATTGGCATACCAACAAGCACTGTAAGTACTTACAGTAAGTGTTTGAGAGGTCATTAATACTTACAGTACAATTAGGAAATGTGCTACTCCAAGTAAACAATCTATTGCAAAATGCATTAACAAAACAGGATATAAGAAAGCGTTGTGCAAACAATTTTGGTTTGTTATTGTTTTTTACAGTTTTTTTCAAGTATTTCAAAAAGTAGTTGGCTAACCACGAAATGGTTCTGCGGGCCTCATATTTCCAATATGCATTCTCGACCTGATAAGTAATAACTTACAGTTCTTGGTACGCAATATACTATTTGATTTATACGGGGTGAAAAGCAACCTGCTGTTATCGGTTTCCAATTAACGTCATATAAAAAAATCTGATGTGTTGCATTCTCATAACTTTCTCTAGTTGTTCCAATTACAAACTATTCTTACAAAAGATTATTCTTTTGTCTACGTCATGTTAGTTGAGATAAACTTTACCAGAATTGGACTTATTACTTGCTTCCTTAATAAGTAGAAGGGAAATAAGGGAATAAGTTGTTCTAAAGCGATAGCCAAATCTTTTAAAAACTGATACCTATGTGAAACAATTGAGACTAAGTTCTCTTTGCATGGTCCTGTTTAAGAAAAGTTGAGTGGTTTAAAAATGAATATCTTGAAAACGGTCAACACTACAAGAAAAACATACCTATATGACATAAACTATGTGTTTTAACATCTGCGTTTTTTGTTTTTTGTTTGTTTGTTGTACTTTAACGTCCTTTAACCTGGTTGGTCATATCGGAAATTGGTGAAATGCTGCTCAAATGATCTCGGGGTCCATGGAGCTTAAAGTTACACGACATTCGTCATCTCAGGATTAGGGAAAACCCCGAAAAAAACCTTATCCGGGTAACTCACCTTAAGCGAGATTCGAACTCACGACCTGTTGAATAGGAGGCAGACACGCTACCACCACACTACCCAGGTGGGTCAATCTGTAGTAAGATTTTGTCTACCTCTTACGTTTAAGCGTTGTGTAAAATTCTGCAAAGCTCATCCAGAGTAAAGAGGTCTTCAGAGGCTATTGCCAGAAAATTCAGGATTACATTTTATTTGTCATGTAAATATCTTTAATATACGCCGAGTTAATCAAAATCGAAAGGCCTCGATTATCTGGATTAGAACGAAGTCCTTAGTTTTTGGAATAGTTTGTTGCAGAATAACTACATAAAGTCGTGTAAATGAGACACAACAAACTTTTATCCTATACACCACTGTTGCCTTAGCTATTTCTTTTACTGCCATATTAACAGCCATTTTGAAAACTAATTATTACAAATTCCTTATTATTTTGCGTTTTTTCTTAGTTTAACAGCTTTTAGTCTCTTCTTAGCTTCTCCCTCAACTATAAATATTTACGTGAAATATTAAATATCTGTAACATTTCACCATTATAGACGCTTCCTTATAACTGATATGGATCTTTACTGGTTTCTACCTCGCGAATGATTTTTATCTCAAACAATGAATGCCAGAAGTTACTGTATTCCAGTATAGTTTAAAAAAGTCTCAAACTCTCCTCAATATTGTATCTTGCTTCCCTATGTAAACCTATAACAAAAAACCTGATTCATACGATTTCGTTATCTTTTCTGAAAAAAAATCTCAAAAAAAAAAGTATTCCTTTTTTACATCTTCTAATTGAGATAAGATTTAGCAGAATTGTCTATTACTTGTTTCGTTTAAGCAGAAGGGAAATATGAAAATACATTAGTCTAAAGCGATAGACAAATCTTTTAAAAGCTGGTCGCTATGTGAAACATTATTCAACTCATTCAGAGGTTAAACAAACGAAAGATGATTTTCTGTTTGAGAAAAGTTTAAGTAATTCAAATTGAAACCAAAGGGAAATCTGGGTAACATACCACTAATAATTGTATTTGAGCCTCGTATTCAAACATACAAAAAGGAATAAAATTAATTTTAAATAAAACATAAATGCATTTAAATCAGAGCCAAGTAAAATCTGATGTGATCTAATCACATAACGTTCTCTACATCTCTGTAAAAATTATTGTTAATAAACTTGTTATTCTAAATAATTCATGTTAATCGAGATAAATATTAGCAGAAATGGCCTTAATTAGTTCCTTATACATAGAAGGGAAATGAGGATATACAATACGCTAAACCGACAGTCAACTGCTTTAATATGTGATTGCTATGGGATAGAAATCCGTTTATTTGCGTGGCCATGAGTTGACAAATTCCTGTATGATAAATGTTAGTAATTTAATACTGAAACCAATAACAAGGAATATCTCGAAAATAATCAACTCCACGAAGAAAAATGTATATGACATAAAATGTTTGTTTTAAGATCTGCATTTTTGTGTATAATAAGCTTTTGTCAATCTATTAGGGTGTACCAGTTGTGCGCAATTCAGCAAATTTCATCCAGAATAAAGACGTCTTCAGAGGCTATTCCCAGAAAATTCAAGACATACATTTTATTATGTATATATATATCAAATATAACAGATTTTAATCAAAAGCGTTAGAGTTGAATAAAACAAAAGTTTATAATTTTTTTCCATGTAAACGGTAGTTATTAGCAACTTAACGTCAGCGCTAGAGTGGAAGCTAATGGCAACCTGTAAGTGTCCAAGAGAGACATTTATTTCTATACTGTCTTTTAAGTTGAAGCAAGTTATATCAGAGAAATTATTGAATATCCAAATTGCTATAAAATTTCATTGGAAATACAGGTTTTAAATATTATGATCAACGTAACTAAGAACCAAAAGTTGGATGACTGCAATATTTGGTATTTAAGTGTAGTGTCCTCAAGGATGTGACAGGATCAATTTAAAATCTTAACTTTTTTTGTTCCCAGCAGTAAAGTTTCCTTAATTTTGATTCATTTTTGTATAAGTATGAAACCATAAGTGGTAGTCAGAAACCTGTTTTCCAAAAAAATGCGCAAAACATTGAAATATGCCAAGATTCGTACCTAAACGCTCTGGGTGGTAGATAAGCACGCTACCCAACTTAATAAACTCTTCAACACAAATAATTACAAGAGTGCATCATTCATTTTATGGGACTCATTTTAAGGATTTAAAAGTATAATGAAATTTATCTAAAGAAAATAAATGTCTCAGGGGCATGTATTTTATAGAAGCAAGGAAAGCATTATTTCCACTTTAATTGTTATGAATACATTAATTTTTATGCTGCCATTAAGTTTAACTCTGAGGAAAATTTAGCGATATAATTTTCAATTACTATACAGCTTGTACTTTGAAAGAAGTTTTTTGGAGCCTTTTAAACACCATTTTTGAAACACCACATTTTCGAACATGTTCCCCTGCAAAGGTATTTTGTGGTGGGGGGATTTTCTTGAAATGCTTCGTGTCGCATCCTTAAGATACACTTTGGTGTTTAAAAAACTTTTCGTTTTTGAGCTGTCCACCGACACACGCACTGAATTTTTTCTAAAATTTGTTTTCGATTCGAATTTTTGGGTAGTATACAATACCTCTTCTAGCAACTTGTATATTGTATGTACACACGTAAACAATATTTTTCCTTACGGGAAGTAGAGAAAGTTCAGTACTCTGCCTATCGAGATTCACCTTAACTGTGTGTACTCGCGTGTGGTTAATTTAAAAGCCCATCTTTTCCATTCACATGACTTTCTCTATATCTTTTTAATAAATTATTGTTAAAAAGCTCATTCTTCTATCTGCTTCATGCTAATCGAGATAAATATTAGTAGAAATGCTCTTAAAATTCGCTTCCTTGTAAGTAGGAGGGAAATAAGGGAATTATAGCGATAGGGTAATCTTTTAAAAGCTGTTTGAAGTTGATCCTTTGCATTGCCAAGAGCTGAAAATTTATGTATGAGAAAAGTTTAAAACTTAAAAAAATAAAAAAGAATATCTCAAAAGTGGTCAATTCTAAGAAAAAATGTATATAACATAAATGGTTTGTTTTAACAAGATCTACGTTTTTTGTGTAGTAAGTTTTTGTCTATCTCTTGCGGTTTACCAGTTATGCAAAAACTCAGCAAAGTTCATCCAGAATAAAGAGGTCTTCAGAGGTCATTGCCATAAAATTCATCCAGAATAAAGAGGTCTTCAGAGGTCATTGCCATAAAATTCACCCAGAATAAAGAGGTCTTCAGAGGTCATTGCCATAAAATTCATCCAGAATAAAGAGGTCTTCAGAGGTCATTGCCATAAAATTCACCCAGAATAAAGAGGTCTTCAGAGGTCATTGCCATAAAATTCATCCAGAATAAAGAGGTCTTCAGAGGTCATTGCCATAAAATTCATCCAGAATAAAGAGGTCTTCAGAGGTCATTGCCATAAAATTCACCCAGAATAAAGAGGTCTTCAGAGGTCATTGCCATAAAATTCATCCAGAATAAAGAGGTCTTCAGAGGTCATCATAAAATTCATCCAGAATAAAGAGGTCTTCAGAGGTTATTGCCATAAAATTCCAGATTATTGTTTTATTTGATCTACAAATATTTTTAACGTACGCTATTTTAATAAAAATCGTTAAAACTGTTTTTGAGAAATTCGAATAGTTTTCCCCTGTAAAGGATAGCTTAGGATGGAGAGGGTTTTCTTAAAAATCTCCGTGCCGCATGCTTGGAAGATGCTAAACTTAAATTCCAAGTATGTTATTTTGCAGATTTTTCGTTTTTGAATTATCATGTTCACACACACCATATACGGACTTATGAAAATGCTTTTTTTGAATACAGGTGACCCTAAAACGTGTATTTCCGGTGAAATCTCGTATAGAATTTTTGGGTGGAGTGCAATGCCTTCTCAGCCTATGTATCATGTACTATATAGAGAAAGTTCATAAAAAACTGATCTGAGCATTTGTATGAATTAAAACTTGGCAGTTAAATTAAATACACTGATGTTTTTAAGGAAACAACTTAAAAATATATCACATTGTTCACACACACCGGTGAAATGTCGGTATCGTATTTTTGGGAAAAATACAATAGCTTCTCTATACATTATGTCCAAGGTACGTGTATAAAGTAATACACACATACACAGATTGTTTCAAAACTACACCAAACGAAGACAGCAGTCGATTAGCTTACACTTTGACTTGTCCAAATCTTGATGTCGCAACTTACAAACTCTTCTATTTAAACTTTTATGCGTGTTTAAAAATCGCACACATTTGGGATTAGGCAGCGAAGGAACAACGGTTGTTATACGCCACGTAACGTCAGAATATGCTATACGAAACACATAACGAAACCCACATGCTACGTTTTCCATTACTAAGGTGACCTGTGCCGCGCCGGCGTGTCTATCCAACCACCCCTACACCACGTGACTGGGACCTTCGCTACCAACTAGCATCTCTCTTGGAGTGGGCCAGCCTCTTGCCATTTAGTTATGTACAACTGCCTAATCCATGGTGATTTTATGACAGTTTTTGTATGTACCGATTTTAGAGCTGAAAATTATATTCACGTACGGTATGACCAACAAGGTCCACATCTTCGTATGGTGTCGTTTTGAAACACCCTGTGTGTATATATTTGAAGTACTAAGTCATGTCCACAGAGGCGGTCACTATCACAAGTGTCTAACCCGCTGCAGCACAAGAATTTAGTATGCAAGGTCATGCGGCGCGTTGTAACAGTTGCAACCTCTTGACAGGGAAATTGCTGATATATAGCTAAAATAGTAAACTCTGTTAAAAGACAAAGGCATTTAAGGAGCGACTTTATGATAATAAAAATAAAATTTTGATTCAGATTACTTTCTGTGCTTACTGTTTTACAAACTAATATTACAAAATCGTGTTATTCTATCCACTTCTTATTAACCCAAATGCATTTTCAATTGATTATTACACATTTCTTTTTATGATACAGTTAATGTTAGTTGTATATTGATGAATTTAGAATTCCTTTACATAACCGGAAGAAAAACACGAATTTGGAGAAAAATGTTAGTATTTGAAAATTAAAACCAATAACCGGAAATATCTCTAAAAACAACAAAATTTATACTTTAATAAACATCTGGCTTGAGGTAATATTTTGTCTATCTCTTACTATTGATCAATTATAATATATAGATTAATGAGTAGGAATAGAACTTTGCCAACTTTCGGAAATAATTTAAGATAGAAATTTCATTTATAATGCAAATGATTTGTGTTGAACTTAAATACCAAGTTTGGTAAATATCCAACTTTATATTTGTTTAGTTATGCTATTCACAGAGTCATAGAGACACACACAGAGGAAGAGCGTGCGCGCGTACACACAGAGCTAATGCGCGTATATTTTTCAAATATTAAAATGTGTATCTCCAGTTAAATCTCGGCATTGTAGCTAATGAAAACATCAACCCGTCAATTCCGTTACTTTTTAATCAACTGCACTGCTTGACTATCCAACCAGCTCAGTCTGCCTATTATATAGATAGGACCCATGTATAAGACGAAAAGGAAATTACTCGAAACCGCCTAAAAGAATATTCTGGAGCGATAATTTACAAAACTGCGGGGAAGTGTCACATAATGGTTTTTAGGCTGCTTGTGTGTTTGATACTCGCTGTTGTTGTGAGGGATTGGTCGGAACAATATCGGTAACTAGTCGAGCAACTAAACACCCGTTCCCATATGTCAGTCACACTGCTCCCACAGCATAGAGGGTGATTTGACTATTTTCTCATTACAGCTTGCAGGTATATCCAGAATTATAGCAGCAGTAATTTTATTACTACTATAATTAATATGGAACCAATTTATATAACCAAGGCCCAAATACCTTTATTTCTTTAATCGGTTGATATTACCGCACTCTTATTATTATAATTATTATTATTATTATTATTATTATTATTATCCCTTCCAGTCATAGTGGGACAGGCCATCTACCACCATCCTCTCTCATTGAAGCATCATTGGTTCTCTTCGCCAAGCGGACGATCCTTGTCATGGTTGTTGATGCTTGAAGCAAGTCCCTTGATCAGAGTAGGGTGATATAACCATACTAGATCGTTCTGCTGGTAACCTTGACTTTTTAGTTGCCGGATATGACGTTCCTTCACCCGTGTTAACGACCGTCCCGTCACATCATAAGATGGTCGGCGAGGTTCCTCGACCATGTGCCTTTACCACCTCGCTTCTTGCAGGCATAATCTCACAAGACACACCCAGCAGAATCCAAGATGTTCGTTGGGGCACCGAAATTTCACCTCGCCTCTGCCGAATCTCAGGACTCTTCTGCCATCAACTGTCTCATTGTGGCTCCTGAGATTATCAAACCTGAGACAGTATATGTCGTGTCACGGAATTAAAAGGTATCTAAAAGGGAAATATAATTTACGTACTTTAAGAAGGGATAAACATACATTGGAAATGGCTAGGGAAGAAATGTTGTGAAACACATCTAAAAGCGCAAGGACAAAGCTACCATAAGCTGGCCAACGTCCTAGGTAGAAAGATACCGTTAAAGACAGGACAATGAACCGAAGGGTTTGGAATCACTACTGCCCGAGGGTGGACATAACAAAGCAAATACAGACGGATTTCTTGTTGGGGTATTGACGCGACTTCACATGCTATGGAAGACTCGTTGGCGTTAAGACGTGAGTCAGCAGTGGAAACGAACGGATACAAATGGCCGCGACAGAAACAGTGTTTATTTAATACACCAGAAGACGGTCAGAAGCAATAAGGAATGATATGCGCGATCGCGTAAAACGTAGCTGCAAAGGAGAAAATTTAGGAGGAATGCGTATGGGTTTGACGGCAGAAAATGTCGGAGAAAATGAATAAAAGATTTCAATAACAATTGTGAACTCAAAGGAAACCACTTGTGTCTTACCACACCTGAGAAGAATTCCATGCCAACACATCCTGCCGCACACATCTGCACCCCATTCCATAAATATCCTAAGCCTTTGAATCGGGCATCCCCCCTCATATTTGCGGACCGTCGGAAACCCCAAGATCACATCCTCAGCAACCTCCGTTCCGGGTTTAACTTCAACAAAGTTTCCTCCACAGGCAACGTGTCGCCCGATGCATTACTCTCTGGAAGGGCCGATTGATGGCAAGCCCTCCCACTGGTCAGGTTTTAAGGCAGTTAGGGCTGCACGTGGGTCCATTAGTATTCGATAGAGCTCTCCTTCTGTCCAGCCGTCCACATAGCGGTTGCCATCCATTCTTCTGTCCAAGATATATATATGCGTTGCTATAGGAGAGGGGCGATGACGTCTCAGTTATTTAAACCGTTAGTCGACGATCTTCAGTCCAGAACTATCGAACTTTCTGGATTTTTAGGTCGGTACATGACGGCACTGGCCTACCTGTACCTCTTTTACGCTGTCCCGACTGTCATGGAGCCGTTTATACCACTCGTACACATACTTTTTCTCTAAAATACTGTTTCTATGCACCTGACACAGCATTCCCAATTCATTTAGAACACTCCCTGATTTAAAGCAGAGTTCACATTTGCACGTTGTTCCTTTTCAACTTTAACAGCGTCACTGCCCTATCTTCCACAAACTACACATCTGAACAAGCACAGGAAAAAAAAAAAATGAAATGGCCTGTTATTTATGGACGCTCTTTAACTGCTTTGGTTCTCAGCGTCCCATTCTATATTGGGCGTGAAAGATCGCTTAATTTTGCTCAGAGGCCTCTCTTACGTGCCGTAAATCTACGACACGGGACCCACAGCTTTACTTCCCTTCCGAAGGAAGCCGGGCGTAAAAATCCATCGTCCTCCGGACCTTGGGTATATGAAGTTAGCATGGTAACCATTACACCACGGAGGGTCACTACAAGCACAGGACCTCGAGAGATAACTCACTTACATCAGGTTACGCTGAAGTGACCGTCATTCAATAGAATGAGCTGTAACGCACGTCAGAAATTCATTTGCCTTATTTATTCAACGCAGGTTGAGTTACCAAACCTCTAAGGTTATCATTTGGATTACTACTGAAACAAAGAGGGCGAGATTTGCATGACTAAAACCTCCAAACTTTATTGAAAAAAATATGAATTTGGCGCATAAAAATTCTCTGCTGCATAAATTAATAGATATATTTAATTTCATTTTACCCAATTCTTAACACTAAGAAGTACCCACAATTCTTAAAGGTACTTTTTACTTTCTCCATCCGCACTATGTATATAGTGTATAGGGAAAATATTGCACTCCACCAAAAATTCGATACCGAGATTTCAACGGAAATATATGTTCTAGGGTCCCCTGTATCCAAAAAAAAGTATTTTCAGAAAAAGGTCCGCGTGTGTGTGTCCGTGTGTCCGTGAACACGATAACTCAAAAATGACAAGTCGGTAAAATACCAAACTTCGTATTTAAGTTTAGTATTTTCCAGGGATGCGACACGAAGATTTTGAGAAAGATCCCTCCACCCCAAACTACCCTTTACATGGAACTTTTTTCGAAAATTTTGATTTTTTCAAAAATGGCTCTAACGATTTTGATTAAAATATCGTATATTAAAGATATTTTGCTGACAAATAAAATGTATATTTTGAATTTTCTGGGAATAGCCTCTGAAGATTCTCGATCAATTTTATGGAATTTTGCATAAATACTAAACCGTAAAAGATGGACAAAAACTACCACACTACAAATGTAGAGCACCTTAAAACACAATTTATGTTATATACATTTTTTTCGTGGAGTTGATTCTTTTTGAGATATTCCTTTTTTTTCAGCTTTAAAGACTTATACTTTTGTCATACAGGACTTTGTGAACTCGTGTCCATACAAACAAAGGAACTTCAGTAGCAGAGCAACCAGCTTTTGACTATCACTTTAACCTATGGTACCCCCTTATTTCGCTTCTACTAACAAGGTAGCAAGTAATAAGCCTATTTCTGCTAATGTTAGCTCCATTAGATGAAGTAAATAGAATAATTTGTTGCAGTGATATAGAGAAAGTCATGGATGCAAAATACGACGACAGAAGTGTAAGGATAACTTCTTGGATGCAGGCGTTTCCACTATTTATGCTAAATGAAGTGTAACTCTTGGTCAATTTAGCTCTCTTAAGCTATTCAGTTTTGTGAGGTTAAACGAAAGGTAATTTGCTGTCGTAAAATGAGATTTGTTCCACATCTACTTACAAATTCTGCTTGTTGAAGGAAGTGCAATGTAGAAAGTTGTAGAATAAAAGAATTAAAACGAAGAAAAGACAGCAGTGACAGATCATTATCTAGATAGCTGACCGTGAGCTTATTGGGCAGAGTGACGTTTGATGAATGGATTCATTTCACTAAGACAGGTACTTTCAACTGGAAGCTTTTGACTGCTGACGTCACGGGTAACTTATTCAATATAGCAATGCCCTTGGCATGCACCATCAAGGATGTCATGTTGACTTTTTTAACGGTAATCCATCAAGTTTACATTCCCTCTGTTCATCTGGGCTTTCCGGCTGATTTTTCTATTATTTTGTTTTCTTGCGGTTTCAATACAGTTTGTTCCGTGACGAAATTTACAAGGACTACGTTGTTTTCTTTCTGTAAAATGAAAAACGCTAGTGAAAAAAATTCTGAAGTGTTCCATTCACATGACTTTCTCTACATCTCTGCAACAAATTATTATTAAAATGCTTAGGTTTCTATTTATTTCATGCTAATCGAGAAAAAAATAGCAGAAATAGTCTTATTACCTGCTTCCTTGTAAATAGAAGCGAAATAAGGGAGTACCGTAGGTTAAAGTGACAGTCAAAAGCTGGTTACTATGTGACTGATGTTCCTTTGTTTGTATGGACAGGAGTTGACAAATTCCTGTATGAGAATAGTATGTTTTTTAAAGGTGAAATCAAAAACAAGGAATAACAAAAAACGAGCAACTCCACGAAAAAAGTGCATATAACATAAATTGTGTGTTTTAACATGCGCTACATTTTTGTATGACAAGATTTTGTCCATCTCTTACGGTTTAGCAGTTATGCAACATTCCGTAAAATTCATCTAGAATAAAGTACTTCGGAAGGTATTCCCAGAAAATTCAAGATATACATTTTATTTTTCAGGTAAATATCTTAATATACGAGATTTTAATCAAAATCGTTATAGCCATTTTTGAGAAAATCAAAAATTTCGAAAAACGTTCCATGTAAAGGGTACTTTGAGTTGGGGGGATTATTCTCAAAATCTTCGTGTAACATCCCTGGAAGATACTAAACTTAAATACCAACTTTGGTATTTTACCGACTTTTCGTTTTTGAGCTATCATGTTCACAGACACACGGACCTACAGACCCACGGACACACACACACACACACACACACACACACACACACACATTCACATACAGGAACCTTTTTCTGAAAATGCTTTTTTTTTTGGATACAGGGGACCCTAAAACATATATTTCCGGTGAAATCTCGCTATCGAATTTTTGGGTGGAGTGCAATACCTTCTCTATATACTATGTACATACGTATAGAGAAAGTAATAACAGCTGTTATGTGTCTCAAGAGCATAAATCAACATGTAACCAAATTTAGTAACCAATTAAGTATATTCTAAGGATCCAATACAACGGTTGCACTCAAAACTACGTCTTACAGGAGAAAACTTTCCTTTATTTTTAATTTCGCCTAAATTGCTCTAGTGATTTTGATAAAAGCAATGTTTAACATATTGTCATGATAATAAAATGCATTCCTGAATTTTGAATGAACATCCTGTTAAGTCCAGTTAATTTGGTTGAAATGTGTAGTGTTGTACGATTAGAATAACACAAAGATATACATTTGCCGCAGGAATGATATATATGTAAAATACATTAAAATACGCATCTGTACATTTCTACTTTTTACTTTCTCTAGTCGCTTATGTACAATGTACATAGGGATAGAGAAAAGTGTATGTACCCAAAAATTCGATACCGAGATTTCACCGGAAATATATGTTTTGGCGTCCACTGAGTCCAAAAAAAAACATTTTTAAAAAAAAGGTCCGTGTGTGTATGTGTGTGTATGTGTCTCTCTGTTTGTGTGTGCATGTCTGTGGACAGAATAACCCCAAAACAAAAAGACCATTACATACCAAACTTGGTATTTAGGTTTAGTATATTCCAAGGATCCGACACGAAGATTTTAAAAAAATCCCCCTACCACAAAAACTACCCTTTACAGGGGAAAAATTTTGATTTTCTTAGAAATGACTCTAACGATTTTGATTAAAATCCCGTATATTAAAACTATTTATGTCCGAAATAAGATGCATATCTCGAATTTTTTGGGAATAGCCTCTGAAGACCTCTTTAATCTGGATGAATTTTGCTGAATTTTGCTAAACCGTAAGAGGTAGAAAAAAACGCATCACACAAAAAATGTATCTCATAACAAAACACACAATTTTTGTCCTTTACGTTTTTTTTGTGGAGGTAACCGTTTTCGAGATATTCCTTGTTATTGGTTTCAATTGTGAAGTACTTAAAACTTTTCTGACATAAGAAGTGTCTGTTTTTCTTTTGTTCTACTCCTGGCCAAGCAAAGAAGTGATTTTCAATGACAATCGCATAACGATAGCTTTTAAAACATTTGACAATCACTTTAGCATAGTGCATTCCCTTATTCCCTTCTACTTATGAGGAACTAAGTAATAACATTCTGCTAACATTTATCTTGATTAGCATTGTGTACAAAGAAGAATAATCTTTTGTTGGAGTTTTATAGAGCAGCTAGGGAAAGTGATGTGTGTGTAACACAAGATTTTTCGTATAATAGTCTTATTTTTCAAAGGTTTAAATGTTGCAATATCATAGCTTTCTTCTTATCTCGTCTATGCAAAGGTTCAGTAACACGAATAAGTAATTGAATAATACTTCTCATGTATTATCAGCCAAACCGTTATTGCATAAGTTTAAATCCTTCGTTGCGAGAATATATCGTGACTAATTTAACATAAACGAGATATGTTTTTCTCATCACTACATATAATGGACATACGGGTTATTCAAAAAGAGAGAACAGATTTCAAATATTTATTGCTTCCAAACTACAAAAGATAAAAACATGATTCCAACGTTCATGGGGATAGAAAAGTTTATAATTGAAATAGCGCGGGGGGGGGGGGCGGTAGAAGTTTCAATCACGGCCGCATTAGCGCTGTTGTTTGTTGTATGTCTGTAGTATTGTTGTCAATGTGTTGCCGCAACACCACAAGAGAAATCATTTTGTGTGCTGCAATTAGCAAAACTAGAATCCATTGTTGAGTTCAACGAGTATTTCACCGTCAATTTAAAAACAACCGCCGCGTCATAAGAAAATGCGTAGAAGATGGTTGCATCTGCAAAAGGAAACCCACGGACGTCCTCACACATCGGACGTGAATGTTGAGGGTATTTGTACACTGTACGATAGGAGCCCAAAGAAATCCACATCACGAGCAAGCATGGAATTAAACATTCCTCAACCAATGGTATGGCGAGTTCTAAAACATTGTCTGAAGCCATACAAACAGCAGTTATTGCAAGCATTGCATCCTGACGACCACAACAAAAGGTACGAATTGTGCATTATCGCCGGTGGCCTCCCAGATCTCCAGATCTCACTCTGTGTGATTTTTATGGGGTTACGTAAAATACCGTGCTTTTATTCCTCCTATGCCTGAGACTCTTGAAGATGTACGACATCGAATTGTTGAAGCTGTAAATTCGATAACTGGAGACCAGCTGATTCGTGTGTGGTAACAAATGAGCCATCGTTTTGACATATGTTCTGTAACACACGGTGCTCATATTGAATGTATATTATAAAATTGTACACTTTTCTCTCTCCATGAACATTGGAATCATGTTTCTATCTTTTGTAGTTTGGAAGCAATGAATATTTGAAATCTGTTCTTTCTTTTTGAATAACCCTGTATATAAATGTATCGTGGTAGAGGGAGTCATCTGGAAGTTGTTTTTCGTATCCAATATTATTTAATATTGGATATAAACCATGAATATTGTACATATTAATGGTTTCTATTTTAGGTTATTGTAGGTAAATAATTCCATCAAAAGAGTCATTGCATTTATCTTATTCACTTATTTACCTTAGGAAGAAGAGAAATTATTGCAATCCAAGCAACTTTTTGATATCAAGATTTCACCGAAAGCACACGTTTCTAAGAGATCTGAATAAAAAGAAAGGTTTTTATAAAAATATCGGCGTAATATGAATGTGTGTATGCATGTGTGAGTATGTGTCTACATTACTCAAAAACAAAAACCCGATTAAATACCAAACTTGATATAGAAGATTTACAGAATTCCCCCCATCTCAAAATGTCTTTTACATAGAAGATTTTCGTGTTGCATTCTTGGAGAAGGCTAATATAAAACCAAAGTTTGGTGTTTATGTAACCAACTAACCAACTGTTCTGTGACACCAGATCAAATATATTAACTTAAATTAAATACTTTTCGTAATTGTTATTTATATAATCGAAATTAAAAGGAATAACATAAAATACATATAAACATATTTTAAAAGAAAGTAGATTATCTCACACACTCACATATGGCTATAGAGGACCTCAAAACCGAATGGAATGGCGGTAACTTGCGAGTTGCATTCAGAAGGTATTGGATGCGACTCTGGGACCGGCTTATTTGACCATATGTTTTTCGTGTTCTTCATGGTTGAGGAGTTTCCCATTTTCTGTAATGTAATTTTCCATGTAAAGGGTAATTGGGGGTGGGGAATTTTCTTGAAAATCTTCGTGTTGAATCCTCGGAATATACTGAACTTAAATACCAAGTTTGGTATTTAACGAACTTTTCGTTTTTGAGGTATGCTGCCCACCTTTTTCCAAAAATGCTTTTTTGGGATTCAGGGGGATCCAAAACATATATTTCCGGTGAAATCTTGGTATCCAATTTTTGGGTGCAATACAATTCCTGTTCTATACACTATGTATATAGTAATAACTTCATGGCACGACAGCTCACAAGGAACCTTGGCCTACCGCCCGGCCGCTGCGTCCCCCCTCTCGGTCCATGACAGACGTCATGGATGGGGTACAATATTGGAGAGTGAGACGCCTCGAATCCCTCCCGGCTGATTAATGCGGTCCTCATGAGCTGGAGCCGCTACTTTTCAATCAAGTAGCACCTCATGAGGCTGAGTGCACCCCGGTCCAGGTGTCCCCGCGGGGGAAAAAATCGCCACGCCAATACGGGAATCGAGCCCAGGTCTCCCGCTTGGTAAGAAGCTGCGCTACCACGGCCTATGTAGAGAAAGTAGCATTCCTTAGCATGGATTGTGGTAAAATTGCAGCTGTACGCAGGATGCCCAATTGTTATCAAAAGCATATATAATTAGTCTTTCCCGCATTGTTAAGGCCAACCAGTTTTCCTTAACTGCTTGTTTAAGTAAAAGCTTTTTGTGGTAGCATAAGCTCAAAAAGTGCGTGTTTACCCGACTGCTGCACTACGGTACAGAGGTACAAGGAGTTACCAACCTGTTATCAGAAATTAGCGAATGACAAGCTCCTTGGACAGTTTCAAGGCCACTTCATCATGAGTCACGCTGACATTGTGAAACTGTAAATGACTTTCCCAAACTGAGCGTATTTCCCATTCGTCTTATGGAAGTGTCAACACATTTGCACACATCCATATCGAGAAACATTATACAATACGATTTTTAAATATGTTTTTATTTTAATTGTAAACCCGTCGGCATTTCCTAAATGTGCTTTTACACATGTTTGTACGAAATCTCATATAACACATATTCAAAAAATTTATCGTTTTCAGTTTTTCTATAAATATTAAATAATAATAATTACAAAAACATATTGCTTATTTCCGAAACTATAAAACTGTACAATTTAGACGACAATAACAACTCTTCAATGCTCCCTTGAAATAATACCTAGAATTTGTCATAAATTGTAGAAAGAGTGTTGCTTTTAATACTCACAGCTTTAATCTGGAATTTTTACACACTTTGAAACGATTTTACACCAGCATTTGCATTACTGCAGTAACTTATGTGATATTTAAACCATGGATCTGATTTCACTTTTCTAACTTTAACCTACACATGAGTGTGTAGAAGAAAATTACCAGTTGCTGTTTTTATTATTATTATTATTATTATTATTATTATTATTATTATTATCATCATCATCATCATCATCGTTAATCTCAATACAGGGTGTTAATGAACTACACCGAAATATTTTCACAGAATATGTAGATCACTTAATAACTAATTTGAGATAGGAGACTTATGGCCTGTTTATTGAAATGTCGAAGTAACGGCTATAAGTTTCTGAAGTGCCAGTACGCCACTGACTAATTTATCAACCATTCGAGAGCATAACACGAAAAACGAAGGAACGTATTACAGCGTACCTCTCTAGCGTAGTGGTTATGATACTGGCTTTCAAGTGAAAGATAGTTTCCGAGTTCGAGTCTCGTTCACGTATCGCGGCACTTCGTAATAATAATAATAATAATAATAATAATAATAAACATTTACTCTATGACAGGAATCGAACTCATGACCTTTAAAAAAATGGCGTGTTATTTATGGACGTTCTTTAACTACTCTGGTTCTCAGCATCCCATTCTAAATTAAGCGTGAAGGACCGCTTAATTTTACTCAGAGGCCTCTCTATCAGGCTTGAGGTTCTTTTACGTGCCATAAATCTACGAGACGGGACCAACGGCTTTACTTCCCTTCCGAAGGAAGCCATGCTAAAAATTTTTACGCCCGACCTTTGGGATAGCAGCTTCCCGCGTTACGTATTAAGCCACCAAAGCAGTTGTAAAAACGCCTCAGAGTAGGCTACCTCAAGAACGCAGTTAATGAATGCTCAGTGTCGCACTGTCAAGTGATTAGTTCGAGATTTTTCAGATTTTTGTGGAATTAAATCTTGAGAACCCTAGTAACGAGCTGCTAAAAATCGATATTTCTATACTCGGGCAGCAGTTTTAAGCACATTCTAAGCCATTTTCCCAACCTTCTTTGTTTTAACACCGACTTATCAGCACCTGAAGCCCACACGTCTATCGCTATGTAGTTGCGTTATGTTTATCCGGGGACCATGCATCGCCGATCTCAAATTACTTATATCAGTCACATGCACAATCTCCCAAATTATTTCGGTGTAGTTCAGTAATTCCCTGTGTACCAGTAGAAAAAATCCAAATAATAACATTCGGTGGGGAAAAGGAGGCAAAAAAAGGGGTAAAATAATACTGAATTACTCCATTTTAGATTAAAATTTTAGACTACAAAATTAACACTCTTAAACAGCTAGATACTAAAATGAAAACAGCGATTTTTCAATGAATTTTGATAGTTTAAAATACCCCTTATTTATAAAACCAGGAAGGAGACATTACTAAAATTCTATAAAGGTTTATGCACCTTAATATAAGTTAAAAGAAAGAACCCAATTCATCGAAATGAAGTTCTTAAACAGCGGTATACAAAAACTCTGAGTAATTTGTATTAATACAATAAATTCATAGAAAGATCACGTTAGTTGCAGGAAGAATGCTTATGATAAACTTCCTAATTAAGTTATACGGCTAGAGTTTAATTTGAATGAAAGAATCTCAAAGAAGCAAAAATATTATTTAAATCATATTTTAAAAATCATTAGAGGTAGAACAGGAGGTAAATGGTTTGTATTTGCTGTTTTGTACAGTAATTTCATTTGAAATGACTAATATTGGTTATTTTTGCATTCCCATTAAAACTGATTCATCTTATTTTTCCAGAATAATTACAATAAAAATTACAAAAAAAAAAAAAAAATTAACAAATTTACTTTTTCATGGGTAGAACTAACAGAGCAGTTCCGATTTGCAAAATAAGTATGATTGTTTTTATACTTTTGACACACACTGTACGTAAACCCTGAGATACGTTTTAAAGAGATCTTTACACTTTTGGGTAAACATATGTATATCCTAAAAAGTTCTCTTCATTCTGAATTATTTCTGAATAACTGCTGAACCGTAATAGGTAAACAAAAAAACTTATTGCACTATAAATATGGATCTCGTTAAGCACTTAATTTACGACATCTACAGTATTTTATAGCCAACATTTTCTGAGACATTCGCTGTTATTGATTTCATTTTTAAAACATTTAAAGTTTTCTCAAACGGGGAAATCTCGAGCAAGAGCTTTTAAAATGTTAGACTGTCGCTTTATTCTAATAATCCCCTTATTTCCCTTATACTTATAAGGAACTAAATAATAAAACAATTTCGGGTTACATTATCTTGATTCGCATGATGGAGACAAAACGTAACAATATTCTGTAACAATAGTTTGCAGAACAGATAGAAAAAGTCATAAAATAGTGTACATTAAATTTTTTTCTTACAATTCGACATATTAGGTAGTGGTACTAAAGAAAAACCAGGAATTTTAGTTAGTTTTAACAAACATGTTTACATTAATATGGAATAAGAGAAGTATTGCATTCCACTCAAAAATTCGATACCGAGATATCACCGGAAATACATATTTTAGGACCCCCTGTATCCAAAAAGAAGCATTTTGAGAAAAAGTCCGTGTGTGTATCCGTGTGTCCGTGTGGCTGTGAACACGATAACTCAAAAACGAAAAGTAGCTAAAATACCAAACTTGGTATTTAAGTTTAGTATCTTCCAGGGATGCGACACGAAGATTTTGAGAAAAATCCCCCACCCCAAACTACCCTTTACATGGAGCTTTTTTCGAAAATTTTGATTTTCTTAAAAATGGCTCTAGCGATTTTGATTAAAATATCATATATTAAAGATATATATCTAACAAATAAAATGTATATTTTGAATTTTCTGGGAATAGCTTCTGAAGATCTGTTCATTCTGAATGAATTTTGCTTAATTTGGTATAACTAGTAAACCGTAAGAGATAGACAAAAACTTACTGTACTGTTTAGGGCTCGTTAAAATACACAAGTTATGTCATATATATTTTTCTCGTTGAGTTTACCGTTTTCGAGGTATTCATTGTTATTCGTTTCAGTTGTGAAGTACTTACACTTTTCTCAGACGGGAGTGTCCGTTTTTCTTTTGTTCTACTCCTGGCCAAGAAAAGAAGCGATTTGTAATGACAATCGTATAACGACAGCTTTTAAAACATTTGACTATTGATTTAGCCTAGTGTATTCCCCTATTTTTTTCCTACTTATACGGAACTAAGCAATAAGAACATTGTACAATGAGTACCACGATTAGCAAGGTGCATAAAGAAGAAGAATCTTAATTATGAAGTTTGACAACAGCTAGAGAAAGTCATGTGAGTGTATGTAACACATCAGATTGTTTACACATAGTCCTATGAAGGACAGGAGTTGGATAGTTAGAGTCAGACTGAAAAATTCAATGCCATAGCCGGGATTTGAATCACGGATCTCCCGATCTCTAGCCGGTTGCTCTGCCACTGAGCTACCATGGAAACGTGCCGGTATAGCATTGAATTTCTCAACTGACTCGCATGTGTCCCGGTAAACCACTAGGTGGTCTCAAATTATTTTGAGATGTAAATCCCAATGGCGACTTACAATGCTGTAAGTACTTTAGACCCAGGATTCATAGTTTGGCCAACTATTATGGTCAATTTGTATGGAATAACTGTTTTTTTACACATAGCCGTGTGAAGAACAGGAGTTGGATAGGTAGAGTTACATAAACTTAACAAGTTGTTTTTGTCTTCCTCACAGGATGGTTACCATACTGGTCCACTATGGCCCATTGTATCTGCTCCACGAACACTTTTGTTTACACTTTTGATTAATCTCTTTTTTTTTCTTGGCCACAAGCTGGTTGAAGTGATCCGTTGCAACTCCAGTTCGATGAGTCACACACATGAGTCGTTTTGTACACATTATACTATAAATGATGTTCTGGTGAATTCGCTCCATTACATTTGGATTTTTGCCATCTATTATCAGCGAATTGCCACAATTCGTATCAACAGAGATCTTTTTCCGATTCTATAAGAGTCTCTTAATTATAATTCTCATATGGCACCGCAGGAAAAACTCCAATGGAGTCAAATCCGGTGATCATGGTGGCCACGCAAGTGGATAAGTTCGGCCTATCCATCTGTGTTCAAATCGTCGGTCCAGAGTGCAGGACTGCGCCGTTGTCTTGGTGAAATCACAAGTCTTGACGAACTTTAATATCACATTCTCCAGTAACACGTAATACCTATTTTAGAAAGATCAAGTAAATGGGACCCATTAGCTTAGTAGTAAAAACGTATGGCCCAATCCAGAACACCAATCCACACATTTATGGCAAATATGTGTTGGAATCCCTGGAAACAATTGTGGCGTTGTTTTCGTTTGTCCATGTAAGTCTGTTTCGGGAACTGTGAACGGCAATCCTCCTACAGTGAATTGAAATTTATCTGAGAAGAGAATTCGCTGTGGAAACAGAGGCTATAAAAGAAAGAAAACACGGAATCCTAGTAGTTCTAGATAATAATGTAAGGAAACCAATGCTTTAAAAGATATTTTAAAAACAGAATTTGGGTTACATTTGAATAATATTGGGAAGATAGATATTTGTTCTTTTTACTTAACCAACCCCCACAAACGTATCCTTATCGCAATGATGCAGAAACATTTATAAAAGACAACACATAATGCCAATCGGGTGGTGATAGTGAATGTACCCTTCAGAGATGGTATAGGTGGAATGGCTACTCAAGCAGATTATCCCAGAGAGTGCTATGAACCATTGATTGCGAACATACAATGCATGCACCTTTTCTTGGGCACTAGTTTTACAGAGTAGATAGGCTGGGAGGAAGAAGAGAGAGCTAACCTGCCAGTCTTTCCACAGTGTAGTCAACCAAAGAAAGTTTCTTTGTTTGACGCCCTGAATTAATATGCTTAACTGCTAAACGAAACAGAACATGTGCATATGGATGAATTCTGATATAGACAGACAAAATGAAACTTTAGCATTAAAGCCACTAGATGGCAGGGTGTAGAGCATATTTCATGTCTATGTTACTCTGCTGTGCTTCCCAAATTGCGCGAAACGAACCGAATGATGACAAGGGAGCCGAGTGCTCGAGAAAACGTGGGCGTATGGATTCTCATCAACGTTCCTCTTCAAAGCTTGGAGTACGGATTTTCTTTGGTGCATAGCAGTCTCTCCTGCTGACAAAATGTTTCCCATTCTCTAAATCGTTGCTTAAGTGTAGTGATAGATTCGGACGCCGTAGATAAAGGCGACGAGCAGCTCTTCCATTATCCTGAGCTTTGCCATAAGAAGGACCATTTCGGAGTATTCTACAAACATATACTCCGGCATGTTACTCGGAGACTAAACGACAAGAAAATGGGATAGGTTATAGAGATAGGGTAGAGGTCAAATGACATCAGCTGGTCTTCTGACGTGAACAACTTGTTTGCTCGGAGATCAAACGATACCTTAATGGGGCTCAAACCAGCGCAGAGAGGTAGTACAGAAGTCAAATGATAGCAGCTCCTCCTCTGACATGAACAAGCCGGTTGCATACCGGTCAAACCGACTTGAAATTGTTGCGGCAGAGAAACGGTGTAGTTCCGTACATGGGTTCCTATTTTAAACATTATTTAAACTCTCCCTAGAGTCGTCTCCTTATCGCGGTGGTAGCGCGGCTCCTTGCGAAGCGGGAGACCTGGATTCGATTCACGGTATCGGCGAGGGGAATTTTCTCCCCACTGGGAGATCTGATCCGGGATGCATTCAGCCTCGTGAGGTCCCTGGGGGACCAATTGACGAGCTACTTGATGGAGAAGTAGCGGCTCCAGAGGAGCACATTCACCGGCCGGGAGGGATTCAAGGCGCTGACCCTCTCTCACCCTCCAATACTGGCCCCTATCCATGACGTCTGTCGTGGGCCGAGATAGGGATAGGCCTTGGCCTCTTGCGCGCTGTTGCGCAGGAGCTATACAGTCCCCTTTACAATCCCTAAAAGCTTTTAAAGAACATTTTCAAGCATCCTATTTAATTATTGCATAATCGTCCATTTGAAATCAAAAACATTTCTACAGGACTGGCCACAGTTGAATGATATGTTACATTGAATTTTCATGTAGACAAGTGACATGCATGAATATTAAGGTGCTTTAAACTAGTTCCGCTCCTTAGTTAGATGGCGTTTATCATCCAATAAAACTACCACTTTATGGTCTATAAGACCTTGACGGTCCACTCAAGTACAGCAGGTTCCTTCGACATTAGCGCTGACCATTATAGCAACAACTTTCGATTTGACCCAACTAATGCATAGGTGATGCATCCTGCCGAAAGGTTACCTAATTCTCATGGATCTAACCTAAACGTCCCAGTATTACTGTTTACAGCTCTAGCTTTAAAAAGATCATGGAGCATTATTCTTTAAGAACAAACATGTCGTAATGCACGCATGTGTTTGTCTAATACTGTCAAGTATTTTCGATATGACACAACAAGGTGGCGTCGTATATGGGAGGTCTCAGGTTCGATCCCTTGTGACTCCACACTTTGAAGTATGCTTTTTTTTGTGTGGTTTCCCCGGGGTCGCACAGGAGAATACTAGGTGACTTCTCATCTGCCATGATTTCCATTCCATCATTTCTCCTTCATTCCATTACCTTCTCATCTTTTAGGTATCATTCCAGATTATTCTCACTTAGGTATGACAGTTATTAAAGAAATACGAGGTACGTCTAGAAAGTAAGTTCCGTTTCAATTTATCTCCGCTGCAGCGCTGCGATCGCAGTTCCGCACATGCGTGGTAGACGCTCTGTATCAAGGAGAAGAAACGTGCGCCATTTTGAGATCGCTGTCAGCCACATACGCTTTGTTGTGCTTGTTTACAATATCAGTGTTGATAAAAATCCCGCCGCTTGTGAAATCAGATCTGTGATTCGTTTTCTGAATGCTAGGAAACTGAAACCAATTGAAATTTATCGGCAAATTTGCGAAGTTTACGGACAAAATGCGATGAGTGATTCAATAGTGAAAAGATGGGTCCGACAGTTCAACGAAGGACGTAGTGAAGTGCACGATGAAGAACGAAGTGGGCGTCCATCTTTGGTTACAGAAGAACTGATTCACGCGATTGATGACAAGATCCAGGAAAACCGCAAGTTTACAATTAGTGCTGTCGCTATGGAATTTCCCCAAAGCTCACAATCACTAATTCATGAAATTGTTACCGAAAAACTGAAGTTTCGTAAACTTTGCTCACGTTGGGTACCAAAGATTCTTACTGAGCAACAGGCGGCAAACTTCTATGAAGAAGGTATACAAAAACTTGTGCCACGCTATGACAAATGCCTACAAAATTTCGACAGTTATGTGGGAAAGTGGTTTAAAAGTTGTAGAATTTTGTGCAATAAATAATTATTCTGTATCTGTACACAATTTAATTTTATTACCAAACGGAACCTACTTTATGCACGTACCTCGTATATTAAGAACTATATAAAATTAAAGTTACTATACTATAATATTATATAAAATAAAATATTGATTGATATAAATAGAACAAAATATAAAGTAAATAGTTAAATATAAATAAAGATTATTTATTATTGTTATTATTATCATTATTATAGACAGGAAAAAACTTAATTGCAGTTAATATATACTTAGTCAGTGCTGGGTACCAGTGAAGTAGTTTATAACTGACTGGAGCCGGTCAAGTAAGTTTTCAATCTCACTCGCTAAACACGCCTCTCGCAGCCAGTAGACGGAGTTGAACCACTGCCTCCTAGAGTGTACAAGCCATGATGTTCGTAAATTTGGTAACACTGCACGTTGAAGCTGTATGTTGTAGATTTATTTTCAAATATTGTAATATTATAATTACGTAATGGCACGACAGCTCACGGAGAACATTGGCCTACCGCCCCATCTCGGTCCATTACAGACGTCATGAATGGGATGCAGAATTGGAGAGTGGGACGCGGTCAGCGCCTCGAGCCCCCCGGCCGGTTAATGCGGTCCTCATGACCTGGAGCCGCTACTTCTCCATCAATTGGCCCCCCAGGGAGCTTACGAGGTTGAGAGCACCCCGGGCCATGTCTCCCAGCGGGGGAAAAATCCCCACGCCGGTACTGGGGATCGAACCCAGGTCTCCCGCGTTGTAAGCAGCTGCGTTAACACCATATTATAATTGCATCATCGGTGTTTACAACTTATGTCTTTTTTTCTCGTTCACGAATACTATTTCTTGCTGTAATAATCAGATAGAAAGCATCAATAGTAAGTATTCCCTTGTATTATATTGCACAAAGCTTGTACTTGTAATAGATTTTGAAAAATTTCGCGAAATTAATAATTCAAATCTTTTGAAATATATTTCAGATGCCTAGGAAGTGCTGTGTCCCTGGATGTAAGTCAAATTATGACACCAGTGTAAAGTTACAAGGCAATGTTTCTACATTTTCATTCCCTAAAGAAGAAACAAGGAGGCAGGCGTGGATTCATGGTATCCCACGGAAAGACGGTGTCCAACATCGTCATCAGCTGAGTGAGTCAACCATTTTGACAAAAAAGACATAACTATTAATGGAAACTGGAAACATGAAACTAGTTCTGTTACAAAACTTGCGTTGAGATGCCCTAAATTAAAAGACAACGCAGTATCCAGAATTTGCCAACATACTTAAGTAGCACTATTCCAAAACAGAGAAGAGATCCGGAAACCAGGAGAAGAACATTAGAAGAAGAAATGAAGCTGGAGAAATAAGATACAGTGGATAATTTTGAAATATTTATAAATACTTTCGCTGCAAATTTTTATTTTCTCCATACGCACTATGTACATAGTGTATAGAGAAAGTATTACACTCCACCCAAAAATCCGATACCGAGATTTCACCGGAAATATATGTTTTAGGGTCACCAATATCCAAAAAAAGCATTTTCACAAAAAGCTCCGGTGTGTGTGTGTGTCCGTGTGTCTGTGAACACGATAACTCAAAAACGAAAAGTCGGTAAAACACCAAAGGACAACAGGGATGCGACACGAAGATTTTGAGAAAAATCCCTCCACCCCCAACTACCCTTTACATGGAACTTTTTTCGAAAATTTTGATTTTCACAAAAATGGCTCTAACGATTTTGATTAAAATTTCGTATATTAAAGATATTAACCTGAAAAATAAAATGTATATCTTGAATTTTCTGGGAATAGCATCTGAAGAGTAGTTTATTCTGGATGAATTTTACTGAATTTTGAATAACTGCTAAACCGTAAGAGATGGACAAAAACTAACTCCACAAAAAATGTAGAGCACATTAAAACACACAATTTATGTTATATACATTTTTTTCGTGGAGTTCGTCGTTTTTGTGACATTCCTTATTTTTGGTTTCTGCTATGAAAAACGTATACTTTTCTCATACAGGAACTTGTCAACTCCTATCCATACAAACAAAGGAACTTCAATGACATAGCAACCAGCTTTTGACTATCACTTTAACCTACGGTTGTCCCTTATTTCGCTTCCACTTACAAGGAAGCGAGTAATAAGACTATTTCTGCTAATTTTTTCTGATTAGCATAAAGTAAATAGAAGTATAAGCTTTTTAAGAATTATTTGTTGCAAGGATATGGAGAAAGTCATGTGAATGGTACACATCAGATTTTTTAGGTGTGAGCTTCGTATTTGTCTATTAAGAGAGGGAATCACAGAAATCAGTGA